>DWJZ01009018.1:0-10964 GCA_018249125.1 Asbolis capucinus
AGGTCGTGGGTTCGATTCTCACCCAGGTCAAACTATTCTGTGATGAACAGGAATGTTTGTTCTGTGTGTCTGGGTGTGTAATAGAAATGTCTATTTAAGTATGTATTTATAAATATATATGTGTATGTTTATCAGGTATCTGATCACCATAACACAAGCTAACGCTTAGTTTGGGGTCAGATGGCCGTGTGTGAGTTGTCCAAAGAAAAAAAATGTCTGTCTGTCAGATTGTACCTGCTAATCTCTGGAACGGCTGAAACCATTTTGACGGGACTTTCGCTAGCAGATAACTGATGTGAATTGGCCTATTTTTGTTTAAGAATTATAAAGTATCATCATAACTGCAATCCATAATTGTTCCACTGCTGGGCTTGGATCTCCTCTCACGTTGTGGAGGGTCTAGGCAATAGTTTACCACACTAGCCAAGTGCGGATTGCCGAAGTGGTATAAAATACAAGTTATCACAAATCTGTTAACTAAAAATTTAGTTTTATGTTAAACTAGGAATTGACCTCGCTTCGCCTCGGAAGAAGAGTTGCCATACTAATTTTAATCTGTTATCCCACGGGATCGAAGCAGTTTTCTGGAATAAAAAGTATCCTATAACTATTCTCCTTACATAACCCATAAACATAATAAATTTGTCTATTGGTTTCGGAGTTGCCATATAAATTTTACCCCGTTATCCTGCGATAACAAAGCCATTTGCTGGGATAGAATCTATCCTATAAACATTCTTAGCTTTCAAACAACTTTTTACGTGAAGCTCGAACAGACAGACAAACAATAAATCCAAAAAAAAAAGAATTTGGTCTCTATATTAATAACAAAGCCTGCCTGCCTCCAAATTTTCAAAAAATATTTAATGTACAGAATTTAGCCTGTTACAGTTTTATTATTAGTACAGATTCCACGTGGATGAAGTCGTGGGCACGGCTAGTCTACACTAATATTACATATAAAGAGGAAAGATTTGATTGTTTGTTTGTGTAAATTAATTATGCTCCGAAACTACTGGATCGATTAAAAAAATCTTTTAGTATTAGAATTATACATTATCCCTGATCAACATAGGCTATATTTAATACGAGATAAAATAGGGAACCGCGTGAAAATTTCAACAATCAACGTGTGAAAAAAGTACCAACAAATCCTTATATCGCGTACGCTGTGGAAATTATTCACAACTAGCGGCCCGTCCCGGCTTCGCACGGGTGGATAATTATTTTTCAATATTTATAGCTTCAATGAAGAGAAGGATTTTGGATAGTTTTCATCCAATCTTTTTCCCAAGTGAAGCAAGGAACATTTCTAGTTGGTAAATAAGAGGAAAATCATTTTGCAATATACGGAGCGGCTGGCGCCGTTGCGAATATTTTACGATGTGTTAGCAAAAGTTTTAAGTCCCGCCATTTAGTACATCAATAAAGATTATGCTGGAACTAATAATGGCATTAAATCATCAAGTTTTGGTGATAGCTAGGGAGCTAGTTCGTTTATTATGCATACTTCCTGAATACTAGTATAGTTAGTTTCATATTATTCAGTTTTAGTTAGTTTTAACTGATTTTAAAAAAGATTTTCAATTTGTCTTCTTTTACATACTCATTGCCTCTTTGTTCTGGGTGGTAACGTAACCGCAGTTTAGAAAGAGAGGTCCCGGGTTCAAATTCTACGCACACCTTTAATTTTCAAAGTTATTTGCGTATCAGAAGTTGATTATCACTTGCTACGTTGAAGGAAAATGTCTTGAAGAAAGTCGCTGAGAATTTGCACTTGGCCAGCGTGGTGGACTTTGGCCTGTATCCCTTCATTGTTAGAAGAGACCCGAGCCCAATGTTGGGACAGCATGTACAAAGTGGACTGATTTTGATAGTTCTATTTTTGTTCGAAAGCAGAAGAATTTCATGTGACGTGTAGTGGAAGTTAGCGAAGTCACGAAATTCTTTGTAAACGAATCTCATTTGCACTTGATCGCCAACTAAAATTCCAATACGAAACTCATACAGTAAAAACCTTTTTACGGTTATCTCAATAACGTAACACAATACTCTTGTTATAAACATGCTATCTCACTTTAGTCCCACAAAGCAACTTTACCCATAAAACTTACGATCCGTGTTTCGTTGTTGGTAAAAAAGTCAGTACATTTTTATTACATATAGAGTGTTTTTATTTCTTTAGCAGGTAAATTAACAGACGGCTGGTAAGAACCACTTTTCACGGACAGGGTTTTGATCTTTGTCTTTCGTTTACTCACTTACCGTTGAACTGATTAAGGTGAAACTTAGCTCAGGTATATTATTTTATTTTTATTAGTATAAAGACATATATAGTATTGATAACTTTCGATGCGAAGTCAGCTATTTGTTCGTAAGACAAAAATCATTATTTGATTTCAAATGATGTGATTAGAAAAACAAATACACCCTAATATTTCCGTGACGAAGACTGCGTTTACACAGATTTACGTTCAATACACGGATATCGTACACATAAACAAACGAACGTGTTGTAACCGTTTGCGCCGGCCCTAACTGTATCTTTATTGCAGTACCAATGTTTACGTTTACAATGGTGACCGTTTATTGTGTAAATACACGCCATGAGCGTTAACTTATCCATGTTCTTTAATATAATTTTTGTTTTTTATGGAAATACGATTCCAAGAGTATATTATGGTATTACGTTTATTTATTTCTTAGCACTATAATGTATTTAATTAAATTAATACTATTACAGATGGTATTTACTCGTAGTAACTCAATTCTCCACCAATCTGCCTTGGTGCAGCGTGGTAGAGTACGCTCTAGGTCCTCTCAGTTCCCGGAGGAGGCACCGATGCGTTCATACGAGATCCCGCAGCCTCCACACATGCGTCGGACATCTGCCCGGGGGGATTTAGTTGACAGAAATTCCACATAACCCAAAATTTCTAGATTCGGGTATCTTCCGAAGATTTTGCTCATATGAAAAATAAAGTTATATAAGTTTAAAGATATAATAGTGGGCTATGAACGGGCTAAAGCCTTAGTTGTCACTGTATTAAATTTTATAATAAGAAACCAACAATATTTTAGGACCAATATAATTTAATCTAACAAGTAAATTAAGCCTAATTAGATCTTGCCTAAAACTCAAAGCTGTGTTAAGTCTGCCAATCCGCACTTGGCCAGCATGTTGTACTATGGCCTTAACCTTCTCGTTCAAAACAGAGACCCGTGCTCAATAGTGGGCCGTGATGGGATGAGATGATGATGCTAAGATCTAGCCTATTAAATAAAATTATTTAGTAATTTTAAGTTGCTTTAACATTAAGAAGAAGAGAGTTTCCACTGATACTGATTTTCTTCAATCTAAAGAAACACATTTTCTTGTATTCTATTATTCACTAACACTGAGCCATATAGTTAAATCAAATTTTAAGCCTTCACTATATCCGTGCTATCAAGCTGGATAACCTCGAAATTCACATACTGAGGAAGCCATACTGGTAGGCTTCTACGTACTTTCTAATTAAATTTTTAACGATGCCTATTTTAAGGTCTCGATGTATGTAGATAATAATTAAGTAATTCAATAATATTTTTATAATATTTGCCAACGATGTTACTAATACAAATTAAAATTAACGTCTCTAATTACAATATTTCATCCACCCTTACATGTAATTCCTGCATCGTGAAATGGGAATGCCGTGAAATATTCGACCCTTGTCAAGGGAGCCTGTGTATTATTTGCGAATAAATAGGTAGATCACAATGATATTGTGACTATGGATACGACACGAGTGACCTAAAATATTCGCTTAATAATTTGACTTCGATCAAGAATATACTAGATGTCGCCCATTGAAATTTTACACAAAATACTGTCCGCATGAAGCTATTTGTCGACGCACGTGTTAGTATCCCAACATCTAGCTGATAAAGTCATATTTTCGTGTATTACACTTAGTAAGACCTTCTCTGTGTCCCTGGCTGTCTACTGTCTTCATTCCTGTGCTGACCTGGTTTCGGTAGCAGTATCATGGAGCTAAACCTCTTCTTCTTTCTCCTCACTATTTATAAAGATAGAGTTTAAGCATATATAAATATAACAAAATAAAAACTAAACTACAATAAAAACTACTTTAAAAAATGCTAAGTATTTTCATTGTCATTTTTCTGCAGTACTAGTCTTGCCTGGTGTTGCCAGAAGCCATTGGCAGTAATGAAAATTCTGATAGGTGACCCATTTTCCTGCCAGAAACACAAAATGTCATAACTGTGTTGTAGGACTTTAACGATGGTGTTAACGTTTCTAGAGCCTATCCTGAACGCAGTATCAGGTCATGCTTATTAAAAATGCATTGTCATAACGACGAGAAGTTTTATGTTAAAATGTTGCTTCGTAGTATAAGATGAAGTAGGTGTTATTAAGCTTGCAAGATTTGTCACGAACAAACTTACAAAGTAACATACTGAGATTCACTGGAAGTTAAATTTAAGCTTCTAAAAAGAATATTTACTCCACGGATCTTAACACTATTTTATCTCTCTGAACCTTGTTTGAAACATACGTGATGTATATTACAAATCCTATTAGTATGTATTTCAAAACGTAGAAATCTTTACATAAAGTTAATTACGAATTTCAAAGAAGTTTCTGGCGACTACGAAACTAGCCTGAACTAGTGTAATCTCTTTTTAAATACCTTACAGTCAAAATTGGGCATGTGCCCTTCAAAAACTAATTATTAAGAGACAATATTTGCATACTAATAAACTAATAAAATAAACATTACAGACCCAAACGACCCTTTAAGAACTATACCAGCTTCAGTCACCTCCTGTGTAATCTATGTTTATAGAATTTCATAAAAAATTGAAAATTAATAATGTAAATAAACGGATCAGTTAAAAATCTTAACTATTTCAGTTGGATATGAGGATAGCGCAAGGTGCTAATGAATTATACGCAAAATTAGTCGAGCAGTCAATATCGGTCTATGAAACATGCATAATTTATTTTCAATGTAATGAATTTATAACCCGGCGGCTTGTTCCAATTCTAAGTGATCTAAAAAGTGGAGCAACGTTGGGCGCGGTTGGTTGGAGGATAAGATGCTAGTTATTCATGAGCGTTTCCGTACTCCAAAGGACACGTAACGCCCCGTAAAAGGTTGGCCTCTAACCATTCCACCAATCCGCGTGGAAGCAGTGTAGTGAAGTATGTTCTAGGCGTAAAGAGTAAGTCCTCAATGTAAGGAGAGACCCGTGCTCAGTAGAATTCGGTTTAAGCATCTTTGTCAGAAAAAAATTGCACTATAGTGGCTTAGTAATTTATGTATTTAACTGGCAGTCGCTATTAGATTGTCAAAAAGAAATTTGTAAGCGTATTTTTTGTGCTAAAATCCTTATTTGCCATCGGTAACCCCGAAATGGTGTGTGTAAAATGTATGGTGGTGTGCGTAATATCTAAAATGTATTATGAAATGTATTTTTAACACATTTGTAAAGGAAATAGTATTTTGTACTCCTTCTCTGTTTAAGCATTAACTGTGCCAAATACCTTACTCCTCCGTTCGCATAATATTCGTAAAAATAAAATAAAACTGGCGTACTAAGTTTTGCTTCACGTTATACATATTGCAGAGCCTATGAGCCTGTGGAATAGTCCGTCTATTAAATAACATTTGAAAACAGTTGAATAAACTATGCAAATACCTGCATTATCCAAAATCAGAAGTAAGGCAGGGAAGTTGGAGTTCACATTCACATCGGACCAACTTTCTCACTTCGCCTACAAAACGTTTGTTCAAAGTTCAGCTTCGACCTCAGATAATCATTAGGCAAATAATTCAAACTGACCGGAACTGCTTGGAATTCACGGAGCATATTCATTGAAGTTGTTCACTATAGAATATAGGCAAATGGCAGTGAATAACTTATGCATAATAGTGGTTCTATTCAATGAGCCAACGTTTCTAAAATTATTCCAATATAATCATATCATTATTCCAATATAATCATATCATTATTCCAATATAATCATATAATTATTCCAATATAATCATATCATTATTCCAATATAACTATAATGGTTATTCCTGATTATCGACTGGCAGTATTTTAACATTCCTCGGGATTTTAATTTCAATATTATGTTGACTTAGAAAGCTTATTGAGTTAGTTAAACAAATAAGTAAAATTGGTGTGTAATATTAAAACAACCGGTTTTTTTTTAGTTCAGTTTCCCGCGACTACGTCCACGTTGTAACCCCTAAACCCCCTCCTATTAACACCCCCCACAGTGTATATAGTGGATGAATACAAAAAGTTAAGTTTATTCAATTATAAAGAATTTTCAACTCCTTTATCAATCCCTTCAAGGCTTTGAGAAAACAAGCCTTTATTTTTGCTCAAGTTTTATTTTACTCCTGTACCAAGTTTCGTCAAAATCGGTTCAGTAGTTTATGCTTGAAAAGGTAAAATGCGTAAAGGGCAATATGTAAACATAATTACTTTAAATTTTATAATATACAAGTATTGTATTACCAATGGATTGTTTCAAGAAATATAGAATTTTGCATTTCTTTTCTATGCACTCGTAAACTATAATTGTGCCACATTTAATTCTCCTTTGACTTCGTAATTTCTGTAAAATGGATATATAATTATCTCGTCAGATATTAATATAAGAATAAGAAATATTTATCTGACGCGACTTCACATATAACAACAAGTTAAAAAAAGAAAACATAAACATATGCTTTATATATCAACAAGTACGTCGATGTAAGGATGTTAGCCACCAGTCCGCAGTTGGTCAGCGTGGTGGACCATGCCCTTTACCCCTCACATTCTTAGTAAGACCCAAGCCCAGTAGTGGGACAGTTTTGGATTACAATGATGAAGAAAATAAGCAATATTATAGCGACTTTTTTACTAAATTACAAGAAGTCTTTTACCAGTTTGCCTTAAAACGAATTTTATTTTTCCTAACTTATCGTCTTACAAGTTATTACAAGTTTTAATTGCAATCAGCTTTAATGAAACGTTTGACTTTTACAAATAAAAATTGCTACTTGACAAGCGGTAAAGATATAAAATAATTACTGAATTTTTATAACATTTTGTTCGAATGTTTGCGAAAATATTTTCGTCAAAAGTAATGAAACTCCGAAATTAAACTTAAGTTAAACTATACAAAAAAGATTTGATGATTTTTTATTACTTTTAACATAAGATTAAAACAGGAGATTTTGGACTTGAGTGTAAAGTAGCTTAATTCCAAACCTTAGATTCAGTGAATGGTTGACTTTGAGATTTTGCTTAATAATTGATAGAAGCCTACATAGCCCACCGGCTTGTTTCGATTGTAAACGAAAAAAAGCAAAATTTTTCCTAAACATTTACTCAATCGGCCTTATAATAAAAAACCATACGCGGTATGACGACCAGTAGTTGTGATTTGTAACAGCGCAATTTTGAATCAACCTATCATGATTCTGTATCTTAATGCTTCCCTTCTTTTTTTACTTAGAATAAGTTAATGCTTGACTTTGATCCCACCTGATCGAAAGGGGCTATAATGTCTACGGTGTTGGGGGCCCTTAGCAAATGCCCATTCACTCTTCTCTTGAAGACTCCTATAAAATATGTGGGCGGGAACACCGACGCAGGCAAGTCATTCCAATCCTTCGCAGTACGCATAATAAATAACGAGGAAAACCGCGTCTTTCGAACATAAGGATGGATACCGGCCGTACGCCGCGTTGTTCGGTGGAGGAATGACGATGGAGGAATAATTTCGAACAAGTCCGGTGCACACTCCAAAATATACCCTATAGAAAACCGAGAGGCTGGCTTCCCTGCGCCTGTGCTCGAGGTTTTGTTGGTTGCTATCGGGTAAGTCTCCAATGAGCCTCTTAGCAGGCCTCTCTATCGAATCCAAAGCTAATAGGTGGGATTTGGCAGCATCAGCCCAAATATGACTGCAGTACTCCACACATTGCCGGACCTGGGCTTTATATAAAACTGTTGCCTCGGTGTGAAATACCGCCTAACTTTAGCAAGGATGACATGTTTCCATACTGCTACCTTAGCCTTGGATTCGATGAAACGTCCGAAGTTGAAATCTCAATTCTCAACAACTGTAGACGGTCGGTATATTCCAAGGGCACATCCTGAAAAGTGGGAGCTAAGGTAAGCGAGCTCCTCTTGCCAGAGATCAGACATGTGTGAGTTATAATGGCGTTGAACCTCATAAGATTGGCATCGCCCCATTCGGACACTGCCCGAAGTGTGAGATTCATACGCGTCACCATGGCCTCTCTTTCAGATTTAATAGTATCTTAATTGGCCCGTGCATCTGGCAGGTATCTCTCCACCACTGTGCTATCGTCTGCGTACCCAAGGATACCGGGTATAAGCAAGTCGTTAATATGTAGTAAAAATAGAGTGGCGCAGAGAACGAACCCCTGAGGTACTCCAGCGTTTGTAGCCATCGCTTGCGAAGAACAGCCGGAGGAATGTTGACGACACGGAGAAAACGTTCGCTCAGGAAGTCCCCTACCCAGCGGACAATGCCAGGAAATATACCGTACGCCGCAATTTTGCTTAAGAGGCTCGCATGCCAGACCCTAACGAAGGTCTTCGAGATATCAAGAGAAACCGCCTCTCCGCTCTTTTCGAGGGCCTCCCCCCAAATATGTGTGGCATACGCTAGAAGATCCCCATGCAACCGATTTCGGTGGAACCCGTACTGTCGATCGTAGTACTGTTGAGGCGAAACAGACGTGTCAATACAGGAGACATGCCTTTAATGCAATGCTAGTATACCATCAGGGCCACTAGGTTTTTGCACGTCTAGATACCGCATTGTTTTGAGAACCTCCTTGATGGTAATGTGGACCTCTGGCATAGGGGTAATTGATAGTGAGGTAACTGGCAGTGAGGTAATTGCAGTGGAATGTTACTGCCGGTGTGTAAACGAGAATTTTCGGCAAATAATGAGGCGAACAAGTCCACTTTCTCCTTAGCCGTGTGCGCGAGGGACCCGTTAGGTCTCGACCATCAACTCATGATTGGCAAGCCGAATGTTTGCACTTTTCAGCCACAGTGCATTCGGCATTGAACCATGGGTGAGCTTTGCCACTTTCTTACTTCAACAGTTTTAATTAATTGTGCGGTAGTAAAGAATTAGGCACTGTTTTCGCTAGTCTATATGGTTTATCAGCAATATAAATTATTAAATTTTGCCTTTTTTACGAGAGAAAAAAGCCGTTTCCCGAAATAAACTATCCTACAACCTACGTTGGTACATGCGCTATCTAACATAGAAACATTTTTTCAATTCGGATACCAGGTTTCTGACATTAACGCGTTCCAACAAACAAACTCTTCGCTTTATAATATAGATATTTTTGAAAACAATTCAATAATATTACATGGAGCAGATGTTTTAAAATTTTAGTTTTGTCAGTTTAATCTCAAACAGCAAAGTGGGTCAGTTGTTGGGACCTTAATCCTTTAATTAATAACCTTGTCGAATAACAAAGAGAAATTGTGGTCGTAAACGATGGTCTCAAACAAAGAACGTTGCCACTTGCAAGTGATTGGGGTCGATAGTGACTTTAAATCCACGAGGCCAGTGGCTCGGAAAATTGAGAAGTGGATTAGGCAAATCACTTTTCATTCCATCCCGCATCCGACGAAGTTTGCCCTTTTAAATTTTATTATCTTAAGAGTGCGCCGTTCGGTGATTACGGTCGGTTTGCGAGCGAGCGAAATATGTTGTTACCTTAAATTTTTCTATGAAGCGTTTGTTCTGCATCTACCCCCAGTTTTTAATAAAATCGGAATATTTAATTAGGAGCTGTTTGCATTGCTTTCAGGTGCTGCGGTTTATGATGTTTTCTTTTAGAAATTTTAACTTAAATAAGACTTTTTTTGCTAAGTAAACAAATTTGCATGATTATGTCTGTGTTTGGTTTTTAAATGTCAGGTGTAGCAGTAGAAAATATATTTGTTGTTTTCTTTTAACTTAAAAATCATTTATATTGTAAATTGTAAGTGTTTTTAATAGAAGGATAAAAATAAAGTTCATATGTTGTTATTTATTCAATTTAACTTGTTCAGATAGGGTCCAGGTTAAAATTAATTAATTGAATAAACTGATTGATTTTTTTTGTAAAACCTATTTTTAGGAAGTACAATAAAGCATAAATAAATAAATAAATTGATAATATTTTTACTTTTATGTGCAAGGTACAAACTCAGGTAGGTTTGATAAACATGTTAAAAAGATTTCACTTTGTTAAGAAGATTTTGTCAAGCGAGAGTAAGTATGCAGTAATAGTTTAAGTATTTGAACGTTAATCTCTCTACTGGGAGGACCTGGGTTCAAACCCTGCTCACACCTCTAACCTGCAGGGTTATGTGGGTATCAGAAGTTGATCATTACTTTGGTGAAGGAGAGCATCATGAGAAAACTCGCAGACTTGAGAGTTCTCCAAAATATGTGAAGTCTGTAATTCACACTTGGCAGCGTGGTGGATAATCTTGAAAAGAAACAAGAGGTGTATTTATTTATTTAATAAGTCTACCAACGATTTTTACATGAATGATGGTTAATGTTAATCTGATTTATTAAAGACCACATACAAGTAATTTGAATTTTTTTAGACAGATGTGCACGAAACTGGTTAAGAGAGAAAACATCTTTGGGTTCATTAATAACCCATGTAATCAATATGTTACATAGATGTGGGACTGGATAGGACAGAATGGGATTAGTAATAGGTAAATAAATAATAAATATCTTTGGACAACACACACGGGCATCTGAACCCAAACTAAGCGTTAGCTTGTGCTATGATGATCAGATAACTAATAAACATGTATACTTTTAAATACATACTTAAATAGATATTTTTATTACACACCCAGACACACAGAACAAACATTCCTGCTCATCA
>DWJZ01009019.1:0-10964 GCA_018249125.1 Asbolis capucinus
AATTATGAGCGAGAAAATGATTATGAATCGTCTCAAGCCGCGTGTAAATTAATTTTGTTTTGACTATATTTCACTAAGCGTTACGTGTTGATGTAATTTAATTAGGAGATGTTATAAGTAGAGTGTGCTTATATTTAACTTTCCTTTAAGTATTGTGAAATTATGTATAATACTTAAGCGTCTTTTTGTTTCATATTTATAGAAGTTGGAGAGAATTATGGGTTTAAGTCATAGGGAGGCGACATGTGTCAATAGTGCCATGAGAAAATCGACGAATTTTTTTTTTATTTGCTAAGCAGGCAAACAAGAAGGATCACCTGATGGTAAGTGATCACCGACATTAATAATATCAGACTGAGGTGTGGCAAAACCTCATGGTACGCGTTGCCTGCCAGGAAGGAAGTAATAGACCCGCGCGGAAGAAAAAGACCAAGGGCAGCGGTACATTGCTAATGCAACTGGGATCAATAACGACAGCCACTGACCTCAGATACACCAAGAACATACCACTTCAGGACGGGTTATAGAATAAGAACGGGAAGGAGGATGACTGAAGGAGAGGGAGAAAAAGAGAAGTAAATCCATTTCGCAGCAAAAGTTCCTTGATGTAATATTAAACCTCTGATTGTACGTATTCAGAACTAAATGTTGAATTACTTGGGGTTTTATGATCCCTAGTTTCTATTCAGTCCGCGCGTGACGAATAAAGAGGAATCATATAATGGAAAAAAGTGGCCTGATGGCCGGCGGAATATTCATTCGGTTTAGTCGCTATTGTTATATTATCATTATATTCATATGTCGGCTTGTTTCGAATATAAGCGATCGAAAAAGTTAAGAAACAGCGGTCGCAGGTAAACGCTAGTGGCAAAAAAATATTGACAATTTCGTTCTTCGGAAGACACGTAAAGCTGTTGTTATATATAACATTTGTTATGTCATGTAGGCCACATGCGGCAAACAAATTCTGATACTCGGGCCACTAACCTCTCCACCAACACCTATACAAGGTCTCCTGAGTATGAGACACATGCTCAGTATAGGGTATCAATGGTTTGAAGCCACTGAGTATAAAGTCAGGCAATGATTATAGTCACAGCTCGATGGATCGTGTCGGTCATGATGGTTTGCCGAGTTAAGGTACAGCGACCACGTTCACGACGGCAACAGGTGACGAAGAGAAATTTATCTTGAATGCTACCGTGTTTCAGAAGTCACATAAAGTCGTTGCTCCAGTTTGTTACGGTTGACAAAAGCCAGCTAGTCTTCAAACTATGTCGGAAGCTTACGGGCTGTATAATCTTCTAGTACTTGAGGTTTAAAGGGGTTTAAACTTGGGATTCAAGTTTGTGGTTACTATTACAGTATTTTATTCTTGATACAAACAAAATAAGTTCTTGATTAAAAATATTATTAGCTTAAATTCAGCTGACTTTGTTACGTATAAAGTTTGTTTAGTGGTAACTTGGTGTTTGAAATGTCAAAGTTCTGTGACAAGACAAGCAAATGTCTCGGCGATGAACACTTGGTGTCTGTCACTCGCTGCTGACATTTCTACATTGTCCTCAACTCAAATTATGTTCATGACGACTTGTCAAGTCCGCGTGATTTATTTAAATGTTCCATTATTTAGCTGCTATGAATGGAATTCCAGAAGAAATTCAATAGGAGGAAATTTATAAGTGATTATCAGATTTTTAGCATCAGAATCTATAAGACGCTGATGTCGGTTCCGTAGTCGAGTATTAGCAGGAATATTTAGTAAAACTTTATCGGACCCACGAAGTGTTTTGAAAAATATGTAGGCTGATTTAGAACCAGGCCGTATAGTCCGCTTAGCACTAGAAAAGTATTTTTTTGCTTGAATAGGGAACCATATTTGTTATGGTAAGAAAGATTAGAATGATTATTTATTTTTGGCTACCGTATCGTTCTTACTAG
Source organism: Asbolis capucinus (assembly GCA_018249125.1). Lineage (NCBI taxonomy): Eukaryota > Metazoa > Arthropoda > Insecta > Lepidoptera > Hesperiidae > Asbolis > Asbolis capucinus. The sequence goes on from DWJZ01009019.1 coordinate 1,942, forward strand.
AAAATTGGGGATGATTTTTTCTCATATACACCTCGTATAAGATATCGTTGAAACGGTCTCTTACATTTGCTGGTAAACTCAATGGTTGGTTCGGGAAATCTATGAAACAGTAGATTGAGATACTAATGCGTGTATCCAAGACTTCATATGTATATTTATATGATAAGAAACGCGGGACACGAGATAGGAATAAAAAATGTAGCATCCGTGCACAAAATAGGCAATAAGGTACACCTTGAATCAAGCATACCGCTTCAGGGTTGGTAACAGAAGAATGGGTAAGAGAATTACTGAAAGACGGGGAAAAGTAAGAAGACTAAATATATGGTTCTTTTTTCTTTTTGAGATGATATTTAACTTTTTTCTTTCCTTTTCTCTGTGGTACTTATTTCTCTTCTTCAAAACTGTTTAAGAGGAATGACGGTCAAGGGTTTTTTACACATTAAAGAGTAGAGTCAAGGGAAGATTCTAGTCCCAATAATACGTAATATTAGTCATAATTTGATAATAATAATAAATTTATTTAATTCTATTAAGACAGTTCCTAATACGTTTTTTAACTAAAATCGTCTCGGATACTAAACATTTTAAATGTGAATAATTTGTTTATTTGTTTATATTAAATCGTGAGCACCCATTTACACTTAAAATTCAAGAGTTGGTAATTTGTAATTAACGCGAATTCAAATACGAGTTTAAACAAATGTTTTAATGTTTGAGATGTTTTCCAATAGCAAGAATCCTGGGTCACTGAACAAGAATTTCATTACATTTTAACATTCAAGTTTAAATATCTCTTGGTCAAATTTCTTTGTAAGAGTCAAACATTTTATCTTTCAAAGTCATTCCAGCATCGACTTGAAGACTTCTTGTACCTCAGATTAGATCCGAACCAATGGTTTCGGATAGGTCTCAACAGTCTACTAGACCGAAACCAGGGCTAAAAGATTCTGCCAACACATTTATTTATATACAAGTAACGTGGTTACTGATAGGGAATGCAAAACACTTAAATGCGTTGAAATTTCTACTAATTTATTGTATAAAAAAATGTTATAATTTAGCTAGGATTTTGTGTTTTTTTTATTTTTTTCATACAAAATGATTAAATGCTTTACCATCGATCCCACCTCAGGGAAAATGGTGATGATGTTGAACACACTAACTTAGTAAACGCCTATTCACTCTTCTCTTGATCTTGATCTGAAGACTTCCGCATCGTACTTAGGTGGGAACACCGATGCAGGCAAGTTATTCCATTCCCTTGCCGTACGCATAATAAAAGACGAAGAAAACCGTGTCGTTATATTTTTAAAAAGAAGTTACTGGATCCATACGTGAGAATGGCATTGTATAGCACTTTCACGGGTCACCCTGAAAATGAGCGGCTGTTGGCTTGCCACGGCCATTATGTTGAGTGCGTCCTTATTTTATCAGCATATTTTTTTTTGTAAATATGTTTGTTATTGTTTTCAATTCTTTTTCTATATATTTTTATTTTATTAATTTTAATGTAATCATTTGTTTTGATTCTTATTTTTAAATTTAAACAATGTTTCTTTTCTCTATCTCTAACTCTCAGGTTCTAAAACTTTACTTGATTCGGGCTGATTAAATCTGTTCGTGGGTGGTACTTCGAGCCACTTCGAGAACTTTATGAGGAACTGACAGGAGTGCAGATTTCCTCACGATCTTATCATTCACCGAAACATGTGACAATTAACTTGTAATATGCATATAATTTCGAAAGGTCTGCAGCACCGCAGGATTTGACCCCAGGACCTTCGAGAGATTAACTTTCAAACCACTTGGCTGTCTACGCTGTTATAAATTACCGTATGGTGTAGTATACAAGGTAATAAATCAAAGATTTAGTAGGTTCACTGATTACAGTCTAATTTGTATCTGATGCCATTAGGAAGTGATCCAATATTCATTTAACGGATTATTGAGGCATTAATTAATGACCAGTAATGACCAACCACGACCAATCAGTGTTTACAGAACTAGACAATGAATAAAATAAATAATATTAGCATATAACCGAAAACAAAATTAAAAATTATAATCTATACTTAGTGTAAATTCGATCTGGGTTCTTTTTCATACAAAATTGATAATTTGAAATTCCAGATCGAATTTGCACCGAGTATAGTCTAAAATTCACCTAAAAATTCTTTAACCACATACACAAAGGGTATAATATTTTTTTTATATAATTAATATCCGATTGCAAAAGAAGTGTTAAAAAAATATATAAAAATAGATCATTGTGAACGTAGTTGAAGTCAATTAAAAACGTATTATCAGAGATAAAACAAAACATACTCATCAGATGTCACCACTCGATTAGCTGCATGAAAAATATCACCTTTTGATGATAATAATTATTTTTCGTTATATCCAAAAAAAAAACTTATAAAATATATAATTCAAAAATCAAAAATTAAGTCAAATTAAAAATCTCCTGAAGTCAATTAAAATACATCACATAAAATATTTTTATTTTTTTATACTTTATTGTACTTCCTAAAAACAGGTACTACAAAGGGCGGATATTATATGTATATATCTATACTGATATTAAATTAAAATTGAGAATATTATATCATTTATGGTGAATATTCGTATTACTAAATAACACGCCCTCTGGTAAGGAGGCGCAATAATTATTTACTTTCACCTACTAAAACATCTTGCCTGCATTTTTAGAGCTGCTTAAAATATTAAAATAAATCCAATATTAACTAAATAACCGACCAGTTGATTGGCACCATTTTATATGGGAATAAACGAAGTGGAAGTCTCTCAAGAAAAGTCTCAATTTACTTTTTCATTCTGTAAAGTTTTTATTGTGTACGTGACTTTCGTAATGCAAGGTTTTACATTCAAAATGACGTCGAACGTGACAAATTGCAGTCAATGGAAAATTATTATTAAATAAAACACTATTTTTTCTTCCTATTGTGAAGATATCGTCCGTCCCATTCTTCTGTGACTCGACCTAACGCAGTGTACTGTTAGTATGCCTATGTGTGCTTTTGTTGCGTCAACTTTCTTTCTTTCTTCATCTTACCGTGCTTGAAGATTGTAACAAGCTACAATAAGACCTCAATCACATTTTGTCCAGTAACTTGTGACTTTCCAGTCTAGTATTGCTAATGTCCATGCACAGCGACGATCATCTTTGTTTCTCTCTCTCATTCGCTCGTTTGCTTCTGTAATACATTTGTATTACTACTGTGAACTCATTTGAAAATGTTTGTTTCGCAACACTAAATGTTCGTCAGTGTGTTGTGACGCAGGTAATGTATATCTTCAGAAACAATCACATTCTCTGAATGTATCTGTCTCTCCCTACGTAAGCCTGTGAAAGAGCAACGTGAGCAGGAACACCTTTCTGGAAAACAAGGCTATTTCGGTACACAAAGGCATAAGGCCCTGACTGTACTGAACGTGTGATATGCTTTAAAAAGTAGAGTACCAATCTGTTCGAGATTAACTGTAATTTACATAAAATAGATTTATGTAAAAATATAAAGACTTTAGTAACGTTATTTATGGCTTAATATGTAGATGCACGTTGATCTATCGACAGAACACACACAAACGCTGCGCGTTATGAGGCGTGAAATACAATACTATACGCCTTTTTTACCTCCCACACATCTTTTTACACAAAAGCCCAGTACTTAATGTGTCAGGTGACACATACTGTCATTTTCCAATTTCAAATTTTTGTCTTCCGAACAAGCATAGAAGAAGACGCCCTAAGCAATTACTTCTCAGTGCGGGAGCTTTCCGCTAGATGGCAGCAGCTAACGATTGAAACAACAACTACGAATACTCTCTATTATGCACTTGAGAGAACTAATATAAAAGAAATCTCAGAAATGTTTTGATTACTCAAAGGATGGTCTTATTGCTTAAAAACTCCTCCAGACAACTATGGACAGAGAAATTGAGAAATGAGAGAATAAAAGGTAGATTGTACGTCTGCCGACTTCCATTGTTTCCACCGAGTTAATCAGCTTCTTCTAAGTTTTTACCAATGGGTGGGATTGTAATGATTAACTTATAATACGTAAAAAAAACGCAACACTGCACATTGTCACCAACATCATAGTGTGCTCATACAATTTAAAGAGGCAGTCTAACCGTCTCATGCAGTTCGGACCTATTTTCAAGCATTGATTTATACACAAAAGCATGAATTCATTTAAAGAAATGTAAATGCGATGTGGAAGCAATTGAATCCTATATTTCACGTCACTGAATATTGATACAGTGCGTTTACGATACATTAACGTATTATTATTTGACAGGCCGGTTGGTCTAGTGGTTAGTGAACCTGCTATACCGAAGGTCGTGGGTTCGATTCCCACCCAGGTCAAACTTTTCTTTGAAGAGCTGGAATGTTTGTTCTGTGTGTCGGGGTGTAAATATCTATATGAGTATGTATTTATTTCTATATAAATATAATACATGTCTCTCAGTTGTCTGATCGCCATAGTCCAAGCTAACTCTTAGTTTTGTTTTAGTTTATTTTATGTTTTATGTATGTACATATATCAATGATATATGTATATTTACTTTCGTATCAGTTATGACTGTGTTGGCTTCAAAATTTACAGTCGTCTTTCAACTTAAAAGAATTTAAAGAATGAAAAATCTGTGAACCAGTTCCAATTTTATTACACAGCAATCTCGCCCACTCATTACGGCACAATATGAGTTTACCGCCAAATATTCTTAATCGAGTTTATTTGTTGGACAAAATTTGATTTAGCACTTTTAACGCCATCGGACGTTGTAAGGTGTCTCACGATAATAGGGAAAACAATTCAAAATGACAGCATTTGTAATTAAAGAATTGGTCGCGAATTGTACTTTTAAAAAAATTACGAGACGTAAATATAGTAATTATAAAACTAAGTAGTATTTTTTAGCGGTAGGCGTCGACACCGAGTGGTTTTAGTGGGTTCAGGTCCCACATACCGTCCAGCTTCCCGTGGCCGGATGGAAGAGACGGGTGTCTTTACACGATAAAAAAAAAGTGTACGAGTGTGTTGACGTTAGGTCTTCAATTTCAAGTCAACTTATAATTGTCATGAGCTGCAATCAGATTTATATATTGTAATGTTTCTACCGTAACTGAACTGTTGTGGGTTTTCATTATAGTATATTATATAAAGTCGAAATTTATTATAACTAACTTTAAGTTTTTATAGTCTGTGAGTTTAGAAGCCATTTTAGTGAGAGGTGCCGATTTTGTGAATTTAGAGTACATTTTTATACGGAAACGATTATAATTATTTAGTTAATAAATAATACTAGTTTCCGGCCGCGGCCTCACCTGGGTGGTAGGTACGTTGATAAAAAGTAGCCTATGTGTTATATCAGACATTAATCTATCTGTGTACCAAATTTCATCCATATCGGTTCAGTAGTTTTGACGTTAAAGAGTAACAGACATCCATATATACATCCATTCGCACAAACTTTCGTATTTATAATGCTAGTAACATCTTCTGTTAATAATTGAGGCAGAAACTTTGTACTCCTTTTTACGAATTTTATGAGAAGTATAATATTGTGAATATTTTTTATGGAGGAGTGCAGAAATATTATTTTATTTACTAATGCGTTAAAGATGCAGACATGATTTTTAGTTGAGTTAATTTATGACTAATAAGTAAATCTTAAGAAAATATCTTAAACCATATTTCATCTTAATTATTAAGTAAAGTTCTACGTTCATTTATCTTACTTTCTTGCAGACGCAAAATTTAATATATTTAAAATTCTGATTTTCTAAGAAGCGAAAGTACTAGAAATTTCGCTTTTATCCTTCGCTAAGTGCTGGAATAGAGTAACAGATTTAAACCATTCTAGAAACAGCTGGTAATAGTCGGCAGAAAAATATGAAGCATAAAAAGGGTAAGGTCAGCAAAAACATCAATAGTAAAGGAAAATTGAAGAGATATCTGAATAAGATTTTATAAAGAAGCGGTCTGATTAGTTAAGTATAAGCTGCATATTGCAGAGATGTCCAGTATGATTGACCAAAAGAGAGATGAGAGCAGTGGCGTAATTATAGAGTGGCGGCCCCCCGGCCTGAGGGTCCCCTGGCCCGAGAGGGTTAAAACTCAGAAGTACCCAAATATTTCGAAAAAAAAAAATACATAGTTGAATACGTCGCCGGCTGTGCGTGTAGAGATGAAAACTGCTACTCAGCAAAAAAAATACTTATTACGAAATTAAATTTATTATTACAGAAAGGTTTTTTTATTTAATGGGCTATTGGATACGAAATATTTCATCATCTTTTTTTAACGACAAGTACGTCATTACACTAGTGATCATTTTGACAAACGTATAACATATCAGTGAACCCAATTGCTAAGATACGGAAAAACAAACGTATCTCCCCTTTCTGTTTCATTTACGGGCGCCATTTTGAAAATTATAGCCGGTGTCACTACCACAATTCTGACAAATCCAACATCAATATCACTAATACCAATTCTGACCAATCCGACACCTCGTATGTCAAAATTCGTGCAACCGCTTAGGCTGTAGGGCGTGCCAACGGAATGGACATACATACGATCGAACATTTCCCTTCTTCTGAGGCAGTTGGATAAAAACATCTACACAACATGGTCACACGATCACCAGAATCTTTCCATGAAACTTCTATTCTGCTCTTGTCTCATATTCTCGTATTGCCGCGCTTCATCCGCTCTTACTAATCGCTTCGTAACAATCCAATGCCTCTTCATTTCCCAAAATGACGCACGCTGATAGTAAGACTATGACCTAAGGATTTGAATGACTTTTTGAGCAGTAAATCGCTAAAGGATTGTCGAGCGGAAACGCAAAAAGCCTTAAGCTTTTTCAGATATCAAAACTGAATCAACCTGTTTTTTGAAGTCCAAGTCGATTTACCATAAGTTAGGGAAGATTTGCTTCACGTTTCTCTTTTTATTCCAACAAAAGTGTTATTTGAAATATCAGTTATTAAGATTTATCTGAGTGAATCCCACTTATATTATAATGGATGGATGGATGTTTGTTACTCCTTCACGAAAGACTGTTGGTAATTGAGATAAAATATCATATAGGCTTCTTTTTATCTATGTACTTACCCGCGGGTGAAACATCTGTATCTGATAAGGATTGTTGGGTTATGAGACTGTTGGTACTTCTTTTTGTGCATTTGTGGTCTGGAAATCACTTTAAATCGACTTTGTTAGTTTTTAAGGAATTAACCAACTAACGAGCAGAAAACCCGCATTGACTACAATGTGTGCAGTAATATTATTAGATACAAATTTGTTTTTACATGGTCGCGTATATGAAATCTGTCGATTCACACTTAACCAGTTTTGTGTTAACCGGAATCTAAGGTCTAATGTTTATCCTCAAATGAAAGTAACTTAAATGGGTTGGGTAATTCCAAATTTTCTACCAGAATTTTATATTTGTTATTTGTTACATTTATATAGTCACAAAACTATATAACCTCCATTCACTAATCCAATTGATTTATCTCAGTAAATATAACAATTTATTTGTTGACGCCCTTCAACTTTAATCAAGAACCAATTATTCGACCTAAACTAGAATTTGTTCGGAAGTAAAGCGTTTATTAATCTCTTTAACTGCCCCGTCCTAAACACATGTAACTGCTCATTGCTGAGGAAGTCTTCAGCATACATCCTTCACCACGTTGCTCCAAATTAATGGCCAATCCAAGTACAATACAGTGCAATATGATACAATACAGTACGATACAATACAAATAGAAATATTGTTAATTGTGTACATAAATTGTTAGACAGTACACACAAGCAATTGGACCCAAGGCAGTCTGAAACTTAAAATTTAAGTCGACTAAAAAGCTCCGAAACTCCTTCACTATAGCAAAATTATACCTAACGACATTACAGCGACTCTTTAACTACAGCTAGTATAACGACATCTGTATTTTCATATTCGGATTAGTATTGTACGTGCCGACAATAGGCTTGAAGGGTATAAATACTTATACCCGTATACCCTTATACCGTATAAATACTTATACCCTTCAAGCCTATTTATACAATAATACTATATAATACAATAGGTATATAAACTTAGTATGGTTTGTTATCGTCGTATATAAAACCATAAAACTATTGAAATAGAGGTTGAAAATAGTACCACGCGGTAGTCGCGGGAAAAATCTAGTAATACCATCCTACTAATATTATAAATGTGTGTTTGAGAGAATGTTTGGACGTTTGGATTCGTTCGTTATTGGTGGATTGGATTGGATTCATTCGTTAAGGTGCTAACCGTTGAACGGATTAGATGAAACTTGGCGCATTGACATCCAGGAAATAAACATAGGAAAGATTTTATCCCGGCTGTAGGTTCCCCTGGGATGATCATATTTATATATTTGTATGTTTGTGTTTTATTCACGCGCTAACCGTTGCGCTAAATTTAGCACACATATAGATAATGGTCTGGGATGACTCATAGGCTATTTTTAACGACTCCATTATGCGGGCGAACATAATGCAAGCATTTCTTTTTCTGAACAAGTATGTTATCGGATTTAACAACGTCACATTAATATTAACATGAAATTTGAAAGTTGATATTTTGGGGTCTATGAAACGATTAGGTATTTTATACAAAAATGTTATTTTATATAATTTTGGGAGTATTGAAATGAGGTACTTCTAGAATCATCAATCTTTTTATACTCGATTCTAATTTGATCTAAATTTCTTTCTATACAATATCATCAATATTTTGGGGTAAATGTCAGAACGAATCTACACCGAGTATTGATGTAAATAATTTCAATATCAATTATTTACTATGTTTGGTTGTTATGTTATTCACTAGATGGCGCTGAATAAGCTAATAATATTAAATATTCTTGGACAGCTCACACACGGTCATCTCACTCCAAACTAAGCGTTAGCTTGTACTATGGTAATCAGACAACTAATAAACATACATAT
>DWJZ01009020.1:0-10964 GCA_018249125.1 Asbolis capucinus
AAGCTCTAGTTATAGTTTTCACTTTTGAGATTTCATGTTTGTTCATTGTATAAATATCAAATTACATGTTTCTAGTACTAACGATTTATGATTTACACGTGGCTATTTTATAATGCTGAGCCAAAAGATAATTATACACCGGTACATAGCATTTAATGCTTTTTATTACATACCTGAACAAAGAAAAATTAATTACTGAAACGTATATAATAACTTACTCATATAATAAAATTTCCCATTATGTTACATTTTTTGTAATTTAATGAAAACAATTAACTTTTGAAACCATCATTCTTTTTCAACCTACCTGTTTCATTGCTAATTTGAGGCGTCATGTATCGTATGACAACGAAAACGTATAAACCTCTGATTCAAGGTATAGAAAACGAAGTCTAGACAAGTTGTCTATAATTAAGATATCTTTAAAGTTCTAAAGCATGCTTACGACGGTTTACTATTTTAATTTAACTATATTGCTAAAATATGATTCTATAGTAATTTATTCGGGTTTCGCCGACTCTACAAATCTTTTAGTTTTAAAATAAGCAGATTTAATATGAAGGGTACATCTTGATTCCCTTTTTATTGAGTACCAAACATTGTAGAAAGGTTATTTTAAGATGAAAAGTCGGTTTAAAACCCCCGCAATTTCCAAAGCCCATAACGTGTATTTTCGAAGGAAGAATTTATACGGCTGACAGGTTTCGCGTGACTCAATAGTCCTACTAATATTATAAATACGAGTTTGTGATAATGGATAAATTGATGTGTCTTTTAATACTTCACGAAAAAAGTGCTGAACGGATTTAAATACACTTTGGTACAGGCTGGAACAACAGACTACTTTTACCGACTTGCTTCGCGGGCAAAGCGGCGGGCAGAACCTAGTTATTTCATAAAAACAGATTTGAAAGTATGATATGCTTAATAATGTACTTGCAATCTTGCAGTTATCTTTAAACATAGTTCAATAATTCCCACCCACTCGTTACCAACCTCGTAAACAGAACCCATCATGCGGCCATTATCATATACATATTTTGGGTTGAAAATACTAGTTAAATGCTTAAATCGGCTACAGATAACAAATTAAAATAAGGTAAAAGTAAGGTTAATAAAGACCTTTTACAGATATAACAATTGTATATTTAGCTATCTAACTAAAATTAATGAAATTAAAAAAAAAACATTTAAAATACACGTATATGCATTGATGTTATTATTCTTACCGTGATAACAAATATTACAACACAACTAGCTCATACCAACCTATTATTTCAGTGTATTTATTTCATAGAAGACATTTCAATTTAGGAGATAAAACATGTAATTACAACCTAATGATAACATTTTAACCATTTAATAATGGATAAAGCAGTTATATGTCATATACTATATACTAATATTAAATTTAGGTCGAGATGTAGCGTGTAGATGTGCGCTGGGTAGACCATGGACTAAAGATAGATCAAGGTACGTTCACAAAAAAAAAATATTTCAAATATTGTACATCCATTTTTTGTTTTACCATAAATAAGTTAGCGCTTGACTACGATTATTTTAAATTATTGTTTATCTGACATTGAACGGGCCTATTTATTTGACATTGTACGGTAAAAACCCATAAACGATTTTCGACGGGCCTTTTTCGATCTCGGCATACAAGTTTTAGTCAGAAAAATTATAAAACAAGTTTTTTTTTGTTTTTTTCTTCATTCTTCAAAAATACAATGCTGATGTTATAAACACTACAAAATATTATACAATAGTATCGTAAATTCAATCATTACATATAAATTCTTCTATTAGAGAAATTTTAATATTCTACAAATACCGGTGACAACAAGCTATTCAACGAAGTATGATCGAATGCTTGGAGAGAGAAAATAAATAAACAAATATCTTAGCACAACTCACACATGGTCATCTGATTCTAAACCAAGTATTAGCTTGATACTCTCATCAGATAACTAACAAACATATTTAGTATACAATACCGTGTTCAGTGTTCCCGTTCGATTACAATGTAAATGTCTTCGAGTCAAGTTCAAGTCAAGAGTGAATAGGCTTCTACCAAGTTAATAGGCTTTACCATCGAAGACTTCATCGCCACTTACCACCAGGTGAGATCGTAGTCAAGCGATAAATTATTTATGGTAAAACAAAAAAAAATACATTAACATTAATTTTCTGAAGTACGTATTTGTAGAATTGTTTTTTTTGTAGAAATAAAGATTCGTGCTCATCACAGAAAAAATTGTTCTGGTGGAAATCGTATCCATACCAGCAGGCAAATACCTAACAAACAACATTAATTCTTCTGGCCCTTATATTATTTATCAATACCAACCATGACCAACAATAGTTATTATAGGCATCATATTGTATCAATTCTGTCTAAAAATATTCCACTGGGTCACAACCTGAACCCGCGGGACAACGTAATAGCTTCCTATAAGTACAGTGATTCTTTTTCAAATTAAAATTTAACTTTTTTTACCATAAATAAGTTAGCGCCTGACTAAGATCCTACCTGATGGTAAGTGGTGATGAAGTCTTAGATGGTAAAGTGTACTAACGTAGTAGAAGCCTATTCTCTTGACTTGAATACATTTATATTGTAATCGAACGGTAACACCGACACGGGTAATTTATTCCAGTACTTCGCGGTACGAGTGATAAAAGACTATCAAGCACAAAATTAAATTGAAATTCTTATCATTTGGCCCACTTGTTAAACAGTGTGTAGAAACAACAAAGGTTTTCCTGTTCTATGTTGACATAACGTAAGTTTGTCATTACGTTGTATAAAATACGTACTAGAACGTAAACGACGATAATAGTATATCGTGACATCACTAGCCCGATGGCCAGACGCGAAAACATTTTAGTTATATCCTATCGTTGAACTTTGGACATAAATGATTTAGTTTCTAATAAACATGCGTGGAAATGTTTGTTTAGGCTTGTTGTTAATGTTTGTTTAGAAATGTAACATGAAGATATCATGTTACATCGATAAGTCATAAAATTAGAACATCATCAACTTAGTCGAAAACGATTGAATAAATCATGCTTTTACGAATAATCAAAAACATTTTGTCAGCTGTCACTCAATTTTAAATGGAATCACATCAAGCCCCATCTTTCAAATGAGAAAAATATCGAAATCGTTACGCCCACTTAGAAATAATGAGGTAATTTATAAAATAAGTTTTATTAAAATATTTAATTAAGAAAAAAATTAATTTAATTATAGAATCTCAAAACGTACCAACGAAGAAACAAAATTTAAAAACAGTATTATTAACTGTCATAGAGTTCCTTTGTCTGGAGCCAATCTTGAACGTAGTATCAGGTCACGCTATCATAAAAATGCACTGTGTAGAGGACGAAGTTTTGTGCAATATTTCAGCTCCGTACTGTAAGAGGAAGTGGGTCTTATGGCTTACAAGATTTGACCTGAACAAACCAACATACTCTGCAAGTTAAATTAAAAAAAAATAGAGTCGAATAGAGAACCTCATTTTTTATACTCGTTAAAAATACAGTGTAATGTAAAGTTGAAAGCCGTGTGTGACATTTGTTCTGCGCAACGCTTGTTACTAAGCAGATGTGTAGAATAATGTAGTTGAAGAAACAGCTGAATAAATATCAGGGACAATAAAATTAACCATTGACGTGAGCCCGCTGTTATATGACTGCGAGAGTCGTAATTTTATCTACTTCTACTACCTTTTCTTATTATTCTGACTCTACGTATGTTTATGAGAAGCATTTGTAAAAACAAACGTCATAAAAGGCCATTTTCAGTCTTCTTTCTATATTCTAGTTCTTTATTTTACCTCTTACTTTATGTTAGTGAAATTTTGTTGAAATATAATTATCCTCCTTTACAGATACTATGCTATGCTAGCTCTTCCTTACATCTCAAAACTGACACCAAATAATCACATAATTAATTTATGATACTGGCCACTTAAATAAAGCTTAATTAAATATTCCTAGCCATATCTGTGCCAGGCTATACAGGGTTTACAGTTGTTATACAAATTCGTAATAGAAAACCAACTATGTACATATTTTACTGACACTACATTATTGAATTAGGACGTTTAAGTCTGCAGATTAAAAAATTGCTGAATTTCATTTAATTCATCATTTATTTTATGGATGTCAAGTGCCCGTACATACCGCCACATCAGTTTTCATTGCTAATTCGGTTAATAAATTGTCTAGACCAATCAAACTAATGTTGGCAATATATTCTTATGTACATAGAAAAATACGCCATAATCATCATGACATGTGGATAATCTGCGCAATCTATAGATTCAAACAAACTCTTCAGCTTTATAAAATTAGTATACTATATTATAAAGCTGAAGAGTTTGTTTGATTGAACGCGCTAATCTCAGGAACTGGGCCGATTTGAAAAATTCTTTCAGTGCTAGATAGCCCATTTACCGAGGAAGGCAAGACAAATAGGAGGGGAGCACTATTGAAGAATGGTTCAAAATCTGGGTTTTTTTCCTATTGAGAGCTTCCGCTGCGTGCGCTACGTAAACGGTTAGTTTTCCAAAAATCATGTATGATAGAAACGAAGTCGCGGGTTAAAGTTAGCGTTAGCCCAAAGTAACTATTCCTCGCGGACTAAGTCATGGGCGGTAGCTAGTTATATATCAAGATAATTAATAGATTTATACGAAGTAGGTAAAGGAAATATTATTATCTGAATCCTTATTTACGACTCAGGCCAGCTTTTCTACTCCACTACCGCATTCTAAAATCGAAACATACATTTCCTGTATACACCATTCATATCAATTAACATTAATGTCGCTACACTACAAAGCGCAAATGGGAAATATTTATATACATATCGTTCATACATTTGTATATTTTGAAAGCATATAATTATCTATTATCTTTTTAGAAGTGAATAAGTGAGAAAATAATAACAATTCCTTTATGGGACAAAATCGCAGGTGCGACGGGAAGTTGTATATTTTTTAAACATTCCATCACGACAAGATTTCACGATGTCTGTGTTATTTCAATTTTATAATATTATTTATGTAACAACAAGGTGGATATTTTACGACGCTTACCGTTACATAAGCTTTTGTCTAGGACTGCAATAGACTGTATCAATTTATTTAACTATAAAATATAGGTTCGCATTTTAGAACTTGTTTAGAAAATTTTTATATGAAATTTTGAACTACTGAACAGCTACTATTAACAATTGTTTTTTGCCTCTTATCGACTCCACAATCCTGAAAAGGCTCCCACAGGCTGAAAAGTATGATATAAATTCTTAATTAAGACATGACATCGATTTTAGGTTATATTAGAATTCGAAAAGTAGAATTTTAGGTTTCCATCTCATAGACGGACAATGTGTACAATCGCGCTATCTGTTATCCATTTCGAGTATCTACAAGTCATGTGAATAAGCAGTTATAATATACCGGTAGCCGTAGTACTATTGTATCAAAAACAATGTTTATGCTGACGTTATACAAAGGGCACGTTAATAGATTGTTAGTACTTCCTAACATTAGTTCATAGTTCAATCCCTTATTACGAAAATACGAGTATATTCGTGTAACAGTTGATAATATGTACGTATGTATATCCAATAAAAAAAAATGGCGTAAAATTTGGCGGGGTGAAAGAAAATGTCTCTTACAAATATATTGATTTAATATATTCCGTATATTTATTTATAACCCAAAAAAAAAAGAATGGCTACGGAAGGCAAAGCTTTCATAAATTAAAACTCCATTTTACTTAAATGTAACTTGAAATGGTTGAAAGAAAATACACACACATATTTCTTTATGTTGTTGCATCTGGGGTAAGTCTTTGATGACTTTTTTCCCATGATGATCCCATGATGACTTTTATTTACGAGTATATATTTGTTCGATTACAATATAGCAGATAATATGTCGCATTTTTCCGCATGTGACATGCCGTATTATCGTTATACCATCATCTGAACTGCAGTAAGCCGTAACAAGCGGATCATGTTGTTACTTACATCACAATCTACACACACACAACACACATAAGGACACAATTAAGGGCCTATACAGTCGTTACTTAGGTCGGTAAATATTAATGTAACTAGTTCTATTATAGGTCTAGAAACTGCCCCCGCTTCGCTTCAGAAGAACCAGTTATCAGAAAAAAGTAAATAGTTATTATGACAAAGTAACTATCGAAGTTTTCATACGGACACCTAATGTTATTGATAATATTTTACGGTTTATACATATAAGTGAAAATGTAGGAATCTAATGGTAAAAGAAATTTTCAAATCGGTCCAGTAGATTCGGAGCCTACTCTCCTCAAACAAACAGTTGAATTTTTCCTCTTTAATATTAGAATAGATATATTAGTGTTTAACAACAATCTGACTCACCATCTGAATGTCGATGGGCTTTGAAAAAGCGGCCGGGTCACGTAATGGTATGGATGGGGTTTTGAGAAACCACATGTCATAGTGCTCACGGAATACCTCAGAAGATATTGTCGGAAAAATGCGTTTTCATTTATTTTCGGATAACATATGAAAAAACAGGTGGTGCCATTTATTTTAGTTACAACAAATTGCGGCCTAAGTGGTACTTACTTAAGCTATGTTTATAACGCTTATATAAAAATAATCGATAATATTTTAGAACCGTTGCAGTTTATATTTACAGTTAAACCATGTGTTTATTTTTAATTCCATATGGTTAAATTCTTGCAATTTTTTAAGGTTTTTGTTGTATGTATCACCTTATACCATTTAGTTAAAATATCACAGCCTTCAAATACTTAGTTTAATACATGTAATAAACGATACATATATTATAGATAGTACACGTGTATGAGCCAAAGGATTGTGTAGAACTACTGACGTCACGTAGAAGTCTTGGAGCTACGCTTGGGCGGGCAAGTTCCTCCCGGAGCCGCGCCTTCTAACTGATTTTGATTGATAGCCCAATTATTATATTAAGAACGCAGCAGGGTTGTCAGTTGAATATCAAAAGTAAACAATTTGTCTAGACGTAGCGATGTAAGATGTAGGTCAATGTTAAATTTGGTACGGCCTTGTGGTTTAGTTGGTAGTGACCCTGCCAGCGAAGCGAAGGGAGCCGGGCTGATAGACGTAGTATTAGTAAGGAAAACATCTATTCCCGGACATTTATACGACAAATGAATGAATTTCTTGTTATAGGTATTATTTGTTTTGTCTATGGGTATGAGTGTGCTTTAAGAGCTATAGAATATTCAGCTATAAGATTTCATTATTTAACCATGCTGCAATAGTAATGTTACCGTGGGGATTACTCTTATGTAACTAGACAGATCAACCCCAACGCGCCGAGATCAAATTACTATACGATACTCATAAAGCACTTTAAAAAGATTTAGCTTTTCGTGTTTCGTAATATATCTGAGCATATTAAAGAGTTAATTAATGCTCATGTAATATAACATATCACTAATTAGCCACTCATTTATTTTTACTCATATATTATGCTTTTTCGTCCATGGAATATTTATCTATTAATTTCAAATCTCATGTCAATCCTTTCTTGGGAGAAAATTATCGTAAAGGATTTCACGTCAGTATCCTAATATAAGGTGCTATTATCAAGTTCGTTATTAGTATACGCGATACGAAACCTATAAACGCCAACAAAAGCTCTGTGTTTCGCTTACGCTGTTCATCATGCATATCAATGATATGCTTAGAATGGTATGGAATATGTACTGCTGATGATAGAACAAGCGATACACGCTACACAGGTCATACAAACATGACTCGAGTGCAGATTGAGTAAAATCGGAACAAACTTGTGTCTGAAATCGAGACATCTCTGGTGCAGGTCCAATCAAACGGGTAACCTGAATTTAGTTCAGTTTAACCCCGATAAGACACAAGTTTGCGTGTTAAATCCTTGAACACCACAGTTCCAGAATATTCCGATTAAAATCTCTAAGAGAATTAGGATTCTAGGTGTCAATACTTGGAATGACGTCCATTTTCGGGACCACTTGGTTAATAAGGCTCAAAGAAGTTGGGAGTTCCGTATAGATCCAAGCACTACTTCATTCCTAAGTAGAGATTGTTGCTCTACAAGGCGCAAATTAGAACACAAATAGAGTACAGCTCCATTGGGATAGAGCCCTAAGCCACGAAAGCCAAGTGGACCTATGATCACAGGTGGTCTAGAGCCGCTCTAGTTACGAAGACATGGAGGCTCTCAGTGCATCTTTTACCGTCTGTGTAATAGGCAATCTGCCGAAGAACTGTTTGACTTAATACTTGTGGTGAATTTTCGATGCAAACCCAGGTTTCACCAACACCACCTGGACACCTGGCGTTCCACTACAGTCAGATTTTCACGCCATTACCTACCACGGATGCGTAAGTTATGGAACGAACTTCCTGAATCGGTGTTCCGTCAAAGCTTCCTTCAAGAAGCGATTACCGCCTTCTTGGCCGGCAACACGTTGGCGATGTTCCTGGTGTTTCTAATGTCTATGAAACGGTGATCACTTTCGTTACACACACGTTTGTCTGCTTTATGTATAAAAAAAGAAAGTGTCTCAATTCTAAATTGTCGACGAATGAGGGACGAACGGACAGATTGACATGGCAAAATAGTTTTCAAATTTCTACGTAATCCTAAAAAGATCACATGCTGCGAATAGACGTATGTATTTTTTTATAATAAGCAAGTGTATAATATTCCTGAATCTAACATCGTGATTGGCGTTATCGCGACGTTGCGCCGTCTCGATGATAAAAAATATGACTACATTATTGCACTTGAACAGTCTTCACAGTTATATAAAAGGTGTTGCTCTTTGTTTTTTTATTTTTTTGAATTTTCAATATCATGTTGGTTTCTGGCACTTTGTGGCAACAACCGATTAATGGCCCGCTGCTGAGCAAGGGTCTCTTCTAATAACTGAGTGGGGCCTAGAGTTTTAGCACGCTGCTCCAAAGCGTATTGGTGGAGGGATTAGTGGCCAACCAAAGTGTCGGAAGTTTTTATGTCACCCGAAAGGCCTCTAACTTAACGACCTATAGATAACGACCAGAAACTAACAACCAGTGACAGTTTTAGATGAGATTTTTTGCCCCTAACGGTCACCTACCGTTCTACCGCCCTCGCGAGCTGTTGCCAACTTGGTTAATCGATTAGGATCAATCAAGCCGACATCAGGTACGAACGCTACAACTTTTGTCGAATTTTCCTTATATTAACATTCACTCATATGTATGTATCTCTTTAATTACATTGAAAACTAGTTCATTCCTGTAAATATTACGCTGAGTGTACGAAACGAAATCACACGTTCTTGTCTAACTAGTCTAAATCCGATTAAATTGATGAAGAAGGAAATTCATTATATCGTTTTTTGGAGTTGGAATTGAATCCACGACCTCCGAATTCCGACCGACCACCTCCTTCCGACGTCCTTATTACGTGCTGTTTAAACCTGCTAAATACGAGCCAAAAGCTGTTTGTAGAGCGGAACCCTCGAAATAATAACAGTTGATAAACCTGGTGCAGAGATATCTGACCTGCGTAATAGATCACGCGACATGACGAGGTCGCTTTTGTCGATTAATTTATCTCTATTGTGATACGTATACCGTAACTGTGGACACACCCATTACAAACAGGACACTACGTCTAACGTCCTTTGTTGCGCCAGAGCCGCGACATAGTAATTCAATTTGTATTGGATTCAAGTTCCTTTTTCAAATATCTTGGTAAAATTAATAAAAAAGAAATCGTTTATATACTCGAATCCTTGAACTAGGAATTTATGGAGCTGAGGGCATAAACAAACACATCAACAACACTGTCTGTGCCAACCGGATACGGAAATCGAGGTACGGTCATACTGGGATTTTACAGGCAGATTCTAATCTAGTTTAGGTGATTGTAATCTAATAATGTAAACTGGCGGTATCTTTTCATAATTTTTATGACTGTGAACGCAAAATTTCATATATAACCTATGTACGTATTTTTAGTATGGAATTTACTGTTTATATTTTTATCAAGTTTATCTTGTGCTTTCAATCATTATTTGTCATTCTTAGATTTTAGCTTTGTTTACAAATTGGATTAAGTATGGATATTGTTGTTAATCTTAATTCCGTTATGTAACATTTTAGCGCTAGGAAAAAAACTGACGAACAAGAACAAATTTATCGGTTTTGTTTATATTAGAAAGGTCATATATCTCTAAAATTTCAAGTCTCAGCCTGATACAGTATTTCGACCTGTAAGACGTACAGGCGAACGGTTATAAACATGTGGTAATAGGAAACCCTTTGGGTATGTATTCCTACAAACGATACTAATAGGATTTTACTAAATATTATAATCCACCAAGTGTCCTAAAGTTGGAAAATGACCTCTCATATGTAATACCTCATAATTATCCACATTGGTCTAGCGAGAATTACACCTTACGCTCCTTCTTGAACATTATAGTGAATACAAAATGCGTCACTAAGTATACCATACAATACTTTGCCTTATCGAAAGGTGTAATTAATTTACAGAGATATTTTGTTAAGTACATCACTAAGTTGTAAAGATAGGAGGTGAATGCAGAGAGTAGTTGTCATAATTGGGTCTCTTCTGATAACTCCAGTTAGTGACTAATCACTCTCATGTCTATTTAGCACATAATATGGAACATAATTCAACATTACTAAATATACAAGCTTTAGTTGTTACTACAATAACTGACCCACTTACGTCTGAACAAGGATGGACTATTATTCTACTAATACGAGGGCCAAACTGAAAGTTTTTAGAACTGGCCACTTATAAACATTATATTAAAAAAAACAGTTTAAATTTTGAAAATAGAACTCTTTACCAATATTATTAGGTATATATTTCATTCATTTGTCATTTGTTTTACGA
>DWJZ01009021.1:0-10964 GCA_018249125.1 Asbolis capucinus
TGGGAATCGAACCCACGACCTCAGGTGTAGTAGTCAGGTTCACTAACCACTAGACTAACCGGCCTGTCGATGTTTTGTTTATCTATGCGTTTGTGCTCGCTTTAGATCGTTTTGAATGCGATTTCGCTTAGTCTCCATCTTTGGCCGTGGCATGATCAATACTTTTAGCTAGTTATCATATTGATATGACTCTGATGGGTCAAAATACATATACATCTACAAACATTTTAATTAAGGCACCTTTTTATTTACTAAAAGATATTTTAACTTACCGGAAAAGCGAAAAATCCAAATTAGACGTAGCTTCACATAAAAAAACTGTAATATCGTTATCTAATAAATATTCAGTCATACGTATTCTTTCATTAGAACTCAGTTTAAACTTGTTTACGACTTCTAATAGATATCCGCAAGCTTTACTTTGGGTTGCAGTATCGCGGGATGTAAGCAATCTTTTTATGTCGCACAAAGCATTTTGTCTGCTGTTGGGATTATATGTTCGGCTAAAATTCACATTCGCCGAGCTGAACATTGTTAATTTCCTTTAATAAATATATGGTTTATTAGTTTTATTGTAATAACTAATATTTATTTCTCTTTTTGTTTCATCGCTACTCTTTTTTCTGATAATTCTATTTTTGAAAGACCCGCCGTTTGTTACCTACTCGTATATAGTTAATACATAAGATGTATATATGAATGTACATATATTGAAGAGATAAAAAAGATACATAGGTCTATCTACCCTACGATCTACTACTAATAGAAATTTCTAGTAAATATTTATTATTAATATTACGACACTTTTATCCAGAGTAAACTTACATAATTAAAACGTAATGAACATTTATTTAGGTTTAATTGTTTTCTATGTAAGTTTTATTATTGTAAACCATCGGTGTTAGATAATTAACATATTCTTTGTACTTAAATATCACTTGTCAATAATATTCTTAATTTATCCTAGTAGCAACTAGTCAAATATAAATTAAGAGACAACGATGGGAAGCTCAATGAACATTGACCATAGAACATCTCAGCAAAAACTAATTGTAATAATTTCCTCACGCAAAACGGTTTTTCGATAAATTTAAATATACAATTATTTAATGTTAAACGTAAAAGTCTATGGGCTATAACATGCTTAGGGTGGTTATTATGGTTTAATTATTATACTCTATGAATCATTTTCTTTATTAGTTGTAAACATTGTGGTTGTAAATACTGGTTGTAAGAATCTGTCAATAATCTGTGATTTGACATATGTCATTCTCATCTGGTTGCTACTTTGGCTACTGTGAAGTTCTAAACGATTCTATAAAGTTTTATTTTCCAAATTACGTTGTTGTTTATTTGTTCTAACAAGTTGTTTATCGTATTTTGGACTAAATTACAAAAAATATAATTAAAATGGTTGGTATATACGTTATTAATTTGATGTTAAAATTGATCATAAATAGCCATGCTTCGCGTAGTAATTGCTATTTCGTTTGTACACATATTATGTATTTGTTACAGTCCGTGATGGAATTCTTGAAAGATTTGCCATCTTACGACGAACACAATTTCACTTTGTTCAATACTGACCACGGAATCAGGAACTGTTCCAAAAGACCTTCGATTTATCTCCCTACTAAAGAAATACCTTCTGAGAAAAGTTGAGTATTGACATGTTACTTTAAATTTTGCAATTTTATTATTCCGTTAAGATCATAGTGTACATTAAGACTTGGTTTTTTTCAGTTATCGTAACGGAAAAAACCAATATATTGTTAAGATATCTACATCGACAGTGGGAGAAGAAGGTAATTATTATTAGTTGCAACCTATTAGCGACTTACGATAGTGATACTTCTTTACATAATGATACCAGTATTTGCTCAGTTAGAACTACCAATCAATTCAATACTAATTTGTGTTATTAAATTTAATTTACTTCAATATCAGCCAAACGAAAATTAATTTATGTACTACTTAATGAAGAAACATTGAATACTAAGAAATTATTTTCAACACAGGAAATAAATTTAAATGGGATTTGTCACTAGTAGTCTTGGTAAATGGTCACCGTCGTCTATGTATATTAGTAATACCAAAGACATGACCAATGATTTGTTATCCAAGAAAGAAATTTAGGTTGTCCACAATCAGCTCGAACACAAAAGCACTTTTGCTACCTGACTCCAGATGCAGCTTGGTAGTAGAATGGCTTTGACAGTACTTAACTCTTAATAATACCAATAACTTGATAACATTAACCATAATCTATATTCTTGTCAGTTTTATTCATACGTTTAAGCTGTAGCCATCGGTTGTCTCTTATAGAACCCTTAATTTAAGATAATGTTTTCTATCTTAACAGAACAACAACTCTCCCAAGAAGCGTGATCAAAGTCACATAGAAAAGAATGGTGATGAAAGCAGACCACGAAAAAGGCCTTGTTTAAACTCTCCATTAACCCTTATGTGAGTCAAGTGGTACCAATGGTACCTTTTGCGTATTCTCATCAAATAACAAGTATATTTTACATCTTTTAAGTAACTTTGTGAAAGCTCCCAAATTTTTGTTAGCTTAATTTTTTTATGTTTTGACTCTGTCAAACGTTTCTAAAAATTATGGAAAGCTAAAACGTTTTAACAGCTCATAAAAGAGTGATGAGGTATCGTGGTATGTGTAACTTTGTGTTTGGTATGACATCACTAATAATATTGCACACTTGTCTATACTGTAAACAAAGGAAAACAATACAGTTTGCTGAGATAACAGAAAAAATTGTAGCATCTCTAGTTTTTATGGATCAAAACCTTGGACTGGTTAAGATAACCTTTGTAATGAATAGTAAGAAGGTACCAGAGTACCTCGTCACTTTAAGTGTGGTGTTTTTGTCACTTACATAAGGGTTAAAGTGAATCTTTTTGAATGCAGTACTTGTTACGGACATGATAAAGAGTAAGAATACAGATTTGTATGTCTTCATTGTCAGGTCAAATTATGTTATGATTTGTAAAACATACTAGTTTAAGTGTATTGGGGGAAACAAATATACATGTGCCATTTTTATAGTATGTTTGTCTCATGTATGCTTACTTCAACATATTCAATATAATGTTTATTATGTACAATAGAAAATTTGGATGTACAAAGGAACTCATTGAAAAGTACGATTGAGGACTATATCATAATCATAAATTATTATTCACAATTAAATTAATAAATTCTGCAATTTAATGTAACTAACATTATTTAATGTACCAATTCTGACAATTATTAAAATAATACATTCTAAGATTCCTATTGTTCTATCATCTTAATATAGCTACATTTTTTTTCATTAAATGTATAGAAGATTTAATCAAATTATAATGAAAAATATCTTTGAGAATATAATTTACTGATTAATATATTGTATGTCCAAGTAAAATAATGGCTACCTCAGATTGTATTTTTTGTCATATTCACTATATAATTGATAAGGTAGAAAAGTTTTTAATACATAATTATGGTATACGTTCAGACAGATACAATGTGAAAGTGGCACATTAATTTTATTTTGTAAGCTCAAAGATACCTTTTAAAAAGATTTTTTTTTTGTAAAGGTATGCATTTTATACTTATGTTTGTCTAGTTTATTGGTTTTATTTTATTTTTAATAACACCGGGGTAATGGATGATAACATACTGTATTTGGTGGTCAGTAAAATGTTGTTCATAAAACCAACTTCAGTAAATCATGCAGCTGATGGAAATCAAAACATTCAAACATTGTATGGAGCGGCAAAGTTAATGGGCTTAATTTTTTATAAATTGTGATGTATAAGAGTTTAAAAGACTAGTGAACAGATATGTAGTTAATACTTATTTAATTTAGATATGAAATTCTATCACATGATAGGTATAATAGCAGTCAGAGATTAAATTATTATGATTTTGATAAATTATTATTATAGGATTGATTTAAAATCTACCGACTAATTCAATACAAAAAAATCCCATATCAGAATTTAGACATCACTATGACAAAACTTTGATTATTCATAATCATAGGAAGCAAATGTACTGAGCAGTGAAGGTGAAAATTATACCTATACTTTATGTGATATTTGATAACTGCATTGTGGGAATGAAAAAACGAGTTTGACCCAACTTTTTTATAAACTATTATCCATATACAGCAGTTTTTACAATAGTACATATTTTTTTAAGATAACAAAGGCCACTTACATATTCAATTCAGTAGCGAGCTATGGTGTTGTGCATGGTACCCTCAGGTTTTTTTTTCTAAACACATATAATTATTTGAATGCAGTTTAAATTGGGGGCCTTTAGTTTGTAGGATTACTTTCTGTGAATCTGCCATAATGCAGACAAGAGATGTTTTCTCCACACCTCTGTCATGAAGATATTTAAATGTGGCAACGGCAATGCATTAAGCAATGCCTTTAGTAAGTCTAGAGTCTAAGTAAATGTATGATCTTGTAATCCTTTCACATCATTTCTTTCCAAATGAGATAATAAGAAGGATATGGTAGTTATAGCTAAATGTATGAATGAATTACTATCTTTATAATATATTTTTTTTACTTCAATATCATTAAAACCTTGATGCAACAACAGAGATGTATAATTTTGTTTTTACTATTCTGTATTAATACATATCTAAAATTTTGTAATTTATTTAAACTATGATTATCTACTATTTCTAATTTTAATTTCACTTATTCGGCTTAGATTATAGATTATATTCATCCATAGTTTTTTCAGGACCAGGAAATACATTAGTTACGTATATATTAATTCGTTTTGATTTTATGCCTCTTACCTACCGCTCATTTTTCTACTGATAGGTAATCCTGGTTTGGCTCATATTATGTCGCTGGTTCATAATGTAATTACTTGATTGACTATTTGATTCGTTTTGTGATTATTTCATTGTGAGACAATTTTTTTTATAAGACTAGTTTAATTTTAACGCCTATTAGTAAATTTTATAACAAAATTAGTCTCAAAATCGTCCTTTAAATAAAACCAATCATTGTACGTCATCGTCAAAGAATTTTACTTAAAGAAATAATTCCTAACTACCTTTTTCCCGCGACTACGTCCGCGTGAAAAACTTATCAACTCTCACAGGTTTAAAATTCAACTTTCAAAGGCATCAACAAATATTTATTTTTATGAAATTTCCTATAAATTTTCATGCCTACATTTTTAAAAATAATGCCTTTTATTCCCTTATTTATACACCTTCAGGTCTTTCTTCGTAATAAAAAATTCCATTTTTATCAAGTTCTATTAAATTTTTCATCAGAATAGTTTCAATAGTTTAAACGTGAAAACAGGAGGACAGTAACTTTAACATTACATAGTAACGGAAATGATCTGTATGTACCTGAAATCTTTAATATAAGAAAAACAAAATGAACTTTGTAGCCCTTTTTACGAATATTAATAAATCAAGCTTAATTTTAGAATAGAAGGATAGCACACGAGTAGGGTTGCCAATTATACAGTATTACACGATATTTGACTAAATTATTTTTTACTGTTAAACAAAAAAAGTATACAAAATACTATTTTCAACATTATTTTGACGTGTGCCTACCAAAATTTTATTGTTGCGCGGCCTATGTGGCTCTTAATAGTAAATTGATAATTTGTGCAAGAAGCAATGAAAGCTGTTTCAAATATTCTTTCTCCGATTTAAAAGTGTTTATGTACATGTTCATTTATTCTGAAGAAAGTTAGTTATTTGTTGTCAAAGTACAGAAAGAGCAAATGTAGTACATGGTATGCATTATTGATAAAATAAGTAAAGAAAGTTCATACATAAAAGACCCTTCGACAAAATTAGGATGAATTTTACCTTTACAGTAAGAATAGGTTGCTACTTATTTATAAGGCCACATAAAGACTTTCACTGAGATTAAGTTTTGGGATGGACAATACACAAGAAGCCAGAAAAAACAACTGCCACAAATTCCTGCCCTGGCAGAGTAAGAAACAACTAGGAGACAGGACTGGCTCCATGTAAATATTATACAAAGGGTAGGCTAAAAAATGAAACTGCCAATAATGACTGAAAAATAACTTTATTCTAGGTAAATTATACTTATCTCACAATTTGCAGAAATATACCACAAGCTGCAAATGTTAAATTGCAATGGGTACCTAATGGAATAGTCTTAATTTTAAATAGTGATAAATTCTTATACTTGATGTAAACTCCAAATCACTAGGTAATAAGCTTTCAAATTACTTTTTTACATGAATGAGCCTAGCTATTACAACAAGACCGTTAAAATGCCTAGTGTCAATAACAGGTATATGTTAAACTTAAAATGTAAATTGCTTTAAAATAAATTTAAAAGTATCCAGGTCTTAGATATAAGAAATAAATCAATGTTTTTAACTTCAAACACCATTAAAATCTAATTTTAATCCTTGGCTGGCACTTCAATGACCCGCGGCTTATCAATTATGCGAGCGGTACGGTTACCCTTTTCAACAATTCCAATTATCCAAGCCTGGTAGCCTTCTTGCTTTTCAATATCTTTGCAATATGCAGCCGCTTGCTCTCGAGGAAGACAGATGAGGAGTCCACCAGAGGTCTCTGGTGCATGACCCTGCAATAACTGAAACATGTTTCCACAAGCCTTGGCCACCGCAGCCATTTTAGCAATCACTGGCAAATTATGAATTACAAACGAAACTTCATTCTTTTGATGAGAAGCCAGGTTTTGAGCATGTCCCAGTAAACCAAATCCAGTGACATCAGTTGAACCGTGAGCATTGTATTTATGCATCAATCTCGCAGCAATACGGTTGAGTCTGCTCATAGAATCCATCGCACGATGATATGCTTTACGGACATCCTCTTCAGACACTACTAACTTGATTCTATTCCAGCGTTCAGGTTGGTCAAGCCACTGATGGGCATTTACAGCCACCTGTGTTCCCAGAGGTTTTGTCAGCACCAGCACATCACCCATAACAGCGTTATCGGGTACGATATATTCGTTAGGCTGGCAAATAGTAGTAGCCACCCCCCCAATAGTGCACCAGGGATTAATAACTGTCTGGCCACCAGTAACAGAAGTGCCTGCTTCCAGGGCAGAGTCCTTGAATCCTCTCATAATTAATGGTATTACTACATCTCGCTCCTTCTCAGTCATTTTTGTTGACACACCAAGTAGCATCAACATGTTGTCACATTCCGTCACTCCCATGGCGTATAAGTCGCTTAAAACATTTGCACAGGCTATTTTTCCCATCATGTATGGATCGTCTACGAGGTGATAGAAAAAGTCTGTCGTTTGTACTAAACAAAGCCCACCGTGCCTTAGCGGCGTCACCGAGCAATCCAAGCCGATACCAATGCGCGGGATCGCCACATGCATGAATTGATCCTGCTCTTGTTGCGAATAGTCTTGCTGTAAGGATTCCACGAGTTTAACCAATACATCTTGGGGTACTTTGCAACTTCTTCCTTTTAAATCGGCAAATCGTGTCAGACGAAAACTCGCTTCCAAGTCGTGCGCCACTGGGTCGAATGGCCGACGCAAGGCCAGGGCATTAGGGTTACCGGCCATTTCTAATTGCGCTGCAGCTAAACTGTCTTGCGCTACACTGGACTGATACGACATATTACATAAAATCAAAACAATAATAAAGTTTTGTTTGAAGTAACTTTGTTAAAAATGCCGAAACCCGACACGCCGCCAAGTGACGCTTGCAAAATGGCGTCTCTTTTACAAAGAAGAATCCGGTCAGAAATGTAATTTTATATGAACGTCACTCATTGGTCAATAATACACTTGAATTGTCTAATCTCAAAGGGGATTGGGTGTAATGACTTGCGGCCTGTTATTTAGGACAAAGAAAACATACCACAGCTTACATTTACTATGGAGAGACGTTTCAGCTTACGCATAAACTTAAACTTCCGAAAAGTACTCTGTGGCATAACGAAATAGAAATGTTTATTTTTTATATTTTAAGTTAATTTGACTAGATACGTCCTATATTGAGAAGCACATTAATTTAAGAAAGTTTTAAATAAAATACTATACCAAAACAATTGCCATTTTTATATTGATATTCTTATTTTAAGCAACCAAATAAAAAATTGGCCAGTTCGTGCCAGTGGCCAGTCTCACCTAGGTCGACCCTATCACCCTAAGAATCATTAGATAGTCATTCTAAGTACCCTGAGCATTCTATTCCTAAGGTTTAAATTTTGAAAATGTTTTATATAAATAAATAAATATCTAGCGATCGATATGTAGCTTTCATAGCCCTGCGGCTTATGTCCATTGTAAGTGATTGAAAAGTTAAGCAACAGCGGGTGTAGTCGGTAGGAGGATGGGTGACCGCTACTTCATGAACGCTTCCGTGCTTCGGAGGGCACGAAAAGCCGTCGGTCCCTGTTGTTGTCGTTACATATCAATCGTTAAACCATGTCGAAGGCCTCCATTGGCATAAACACTTCCGACACTTGGGTTGATCACTAATCCCTCTACCAACCCGCATTGGAACAGCGCAGCAGCGTGGTGGAGTATGCTCTAGTCCTCTTCGGTATAAAGAAAGAGACTGGTGCTCAGTAGTGTGCCATTAATGGGTTGAAGCCAAATGAATAATATCATATCTTTCCTTCACGAAAATCAAAATACTATTTCATTGTTTGTGTTTGGGATGTTGCTCTAGTAGGAGTATTTGTATTCTACGCATAAAAGTCCTTTATGATTCTTGAAAAGTCCTTTAACATCATAGTCTGTGTTTATGAGTAATCTGTGTCTTGGTAATGACGGTTGGGTGAATGGATTGTTTTCAATTTTGATAGCAAGTAGATTTTGTAGATCTCATTAATCTCGTTTTTAAATATTCTATAGTTTTAGGAAAACTAAGTGTGTTATTAAAATGTGTTAAAAGATTTATTGAAATGGCTACAAACGAATGGAAGAAAGTCGAGAACGAAGCCGGCTACCCCTGTTATATTAAGTAGGTTTAAAAACTCACCATTTAAGTTTAAAAAGTTTCAAATCGTAACATAAATCACTTATATTAAGTATTTTTATTTTAAAGTGAAGCGACAGGAAATCAAGAGTACGACCATCCACAATTTAAACAGATTCTTGAATCTTTGAAGGAATACGATGGAATTAAATATAGTGCGTATCGGATAGCTTTCAAAACATACGCTTTGCAAAGCAAACTTAAAGGTGAGGCCAAGTTCAACGATAATTATTATTAGTTTGTATTTTATCAGGGAAACTAATTTAATGTAAATATTAATCTCCATACTCCATAAA
This sequence comes from Asbolis capucinus, assembly GCA_018249125.1. Classification (NCBI taxonomy): domain Eukaryota; kingdom Metazoa; phylum Arthropoda; class Insecta; order Lepidoptera; family Hesperiidae; genus Asbolis; species Asbolis capucinus. The sequence continues at coordinate 9,310 of DWJZ01009021.1, forward strand.
CAATAAACTTATATTACATTTAACACTTAAACGAAGTGTTGGGATTTCATTTATTTACGTAAATAGTTCAATATAAAAACCATAAAGGGGTGAAAAACATCCAGAAAATGTTCATTTATATCTACAAAAACCAATTAAAGTTAGAAAGTTCATTCAAGTTCATGAAAAATTCAAATCTTAGAATCTTTGTGATATTCATTGAAGTCACGTTTTGTGTCTCATATGTCTTGCTCTACAAGTTCCGCCAATGTATTATGATGTGGGGATATTCTGTTTGTTCTAGTACCACCTCTTCGAATTAGTTCTGGAGTGTTTGCACGCCATCAATTAAGTCTCTCTGAGAGTAGTTTATCTCTGGACACAGCTGAGTTGGAGGCTGTGCTTGCTGACATATATTTCGCAGCTGAGAAGGAAGGAGTTTTTACTGGTGATGTTGACTTGGCAGTGGATCTGTTAATTAATTTATTGCTGAATGTGTATGATGAGTAAGTTTCCAAAAGTCTTTTGTAATGTAAAATTTGCAACAATTTGTAAAATTGGTAATATATTGTATATAATAAATGTATAAGAAGCCTATTTACTCTTGTCTCGAAGAGACCTTCATTATACTCATGTAGAGACATGCTGGTAATTTATATTGTATACTATTTTTTGTCTGCGAATGAGTCCACATGATGAAGAATCTTCCCTATTTCAACCCATTCAAACCTGTTTTTGCATTTAGAATTTAGTCTCTGTTTTTCCTCAAGTTCTATTTTACGTCTGTGACAAATTTTATTAAAATCGGTTCAGTAGTTTAGTTGTGAAAAAGTAACAGACAGACTAGTTATTTTTGCTTTTATAGTATTATTTGTGAAATGATTGGTCTCAGCTTTGATTCTCAACCAGGGCCAATATCATGCAATAAGTAAATGTTGAGTTTTGTTCATAGATATCATTTGTGTCTATCATCCCTTCTGTATTACAGAGAATTCAAGTGTAAGAAATTATTTAATATTTACAGGGACAGAAAAACACCAGTTAGAGTGTTGGCAGCCAAAACTTTGCTTATATTATTAAGTGAGGAATCAGTAGTTGACAAATGGCTAGCGCTAGCAAACTGTTCTGCAGACCATAATGGATGTGTTTCCCCAAAACGGCTGGCTGCTCTCTTGGTGCATGTCACTGCTCTGCCCAAGTACCTTGGAAGTTGTATGGATCAGATACAGATGGACGTCGATTCTTGTTTTGATAAGGTAATTAAAATTGATTGTTAGATTAAAAATGGAAAAATTTAATACATATCCGAGACAAGTTCTTCTGCTTGTCTATTGCAGCATGTGAGGTGGTTGGAAGAATGTTGGTGGACCTCTGAGATCCCTTTATAATGACTAAAGGCCAGTCTCAATATCATAATATTAACAGAGTATTATGTTCATTAACAACTATTAAATAAATAAATATCTCGGGACATCTTACACATGGCCATCTGTTCCCAAACTAAGTGTTAGCTTGTACTATGATGATCAGACAACTGATAAACATACATCTACATTTTTAAATACATACTTATATACATATTTACACCCAGACACACAGGACAAACATTCCTGTTTGTTACAGAAAAAATTTACCTAGGTGAGAATCTAACCCACGACCTTCGGTGTAGCAGTCAG
>DWJZ01009022.1:0-10963 GCA_018249125.1 Asbolis capucinus
AGCGTTAGCTTGTGCTATGGTGATCAGATAACTGATAAACATACATATATACTATTAAATACATACTTAAATAAATAATTCTATTACACATCAAGACACACAGAACAAACATTCTTGCTCATCACAGAAAAGTTTGAACTGGGTGAGATTCGAACCCATGGCCACCGGTTTAGTAGTCAGATTCACTAACCACTAGACCAACCGGCCTGTCAATTATGAACACATCATATAGGTTACAGCAAAATAGTGAATAGGCTTTTGCTGAATTAGTACGCCTTACCACCCAGACTACATCGCCTTACAATCAGGCGGGGTTGTGGTCAAGCTCTAGTTTAATGATTATGAAAAAAATCTTAGAAGGTTATATTGTATTAATTCACGAGCACACTGTGGTTAATTGTCGTTTCAACTTACCCTGATGATACTCTGTTTCGACGTTTTGGTACTCAGATCTATACTCGTTATGGTCTTCACCTTTTCTTTCTCTGTTTCTCTCAGAACTGCAGTTTTTTTTTTTTGTTTCAACGCGGTAATCTCAGGAACTCTACTACTCTGAATTGATAAATTTTGGATAGTTTTTACAATCTTTTATTTAACCTGCAGTGTATGTATGTATGTATTTTCAATATATATTGGTTTGTTGGTTTTGGTGTCAAATATTGCAAGCTTAATTAGACCTACTTCCTTTTAAACTGCGGTGATGAAATTTTGCATAAAGGTTTCGTCTTGATGACATCGCGTTTTTATGATAAGCGTGACTTGACACCATATTCAGGATTGGCTCCAGACCAGAGAATTCCTCAGCGGTTAACAATACAAATATGAAATTATATGTTTTTCTTCGCATTATGGCGCTATAATTACTGCATGTGTTTTACTTCTAGGGAACAGCTTGTATACAACAGTACAGTATACTTCAGGGTTACTGTTAGTGTAATGGTTTCTCAGGCAAAAGTTAACTATTTATGTGGCAGAAGAACTTATGCCGAGTTAGCGAGTATTGATGTATGTATACTTTTAACTACTATAAGTGTGTGTGGGAAGATCCTACCCATCTATATATATAAAACTCAGGGTTGTGAGTTTGTTTGTCCTTTATAGACTCCAAAATGGTAGGAAATATGTAGAGCACTGAAGTCTTTAACAAGTTTGTTCAGTATTCTCTAGAAAAGGTTTTGGTATCAAAATTATACCAATCGGATGCGGTTGATGTTTTGATGGGTAGCAATGCGTCGCGGGTCATCTACATATATATACATATAAAATGCTTTGTGCTGAATGACTGACTGGGAGATCAACGCACAGCCTAAACCGCTGACCGTATAGACCTGAAATTTAGGGTGTGTATTCTGTGTATGACGTAGACATCCGATAAGAACGGATTTTTAGAAATTGTACCCCTAAAGGAGTGAAAAGCGGAGGTAGAGTTTGTATGGGACAATGTGATTCTTTGTGCTTCAAATTTTGCATAAACATTCTTTAATAGAATTGGTAGCAGAAATGTTTCATACCTTATCGAAACTCATCGCCTAAAGGGGTTAAAAAGGGGTAGAAAGTAAATATATATAAAGGTATATAATGTTATATATTGTGTTCGCGGACTGTTACATATTAACTAATACTAATTTAATAACAAGAGTTGTCCGCCAAGTTACGGCTGATAGTATATAATTACGTATGTTTACAAAACCAAATTTTAGTCGTACGAGCGAGAAGTTTTGGGTGGTCACATCAAGAGTTCGAACACGAATATTCCTTACTTTTGTTTACCAGAAATAACAAATATATGTCACATGAATATGTAGATGTTTTGCCTCAGCTGAGAATCAATCCTAACACTCTTTGCTTCCCAGGTAGGGTAGAAATACTCGGTTGAAGTCAATTGCATCTGGTACTAAATTATCAGTAAACAAATTATATAAAAAAATAATTATTTATTTTTTACATACTAGGATAAACTTATAAGATACTTTTCACTAACATAACGAGTACATACAACATACAATTTAAGCATTCGTGGTGATCCAAGAAGTAAACCGTGATACTCTAGCACTAACACCAGGGTACCTCGCGAGGCCGCACCCCTGGCCCCAGGAGCGGACACCCACAATAATGTTGTTGTGGATGAGAGGGCTTCCATCATCACCAGCACATTGGCCGCGGCCGCCGACATCCAGCCATCCAGCACAAACCATATTATCGGTAACGGAATACCCAAGATCAGCGTAGCGCGATCGGCATGTCGCTTGGTTTACAGTCCAAATTTGAACGTGACGTAGAGTCTCCGAGCGGGCACCTTGACTCTGAAATATATACGCTATAAGTTACGATTCATGAACGAACATTACGAGGTATGATATTTGTTGAGTTCCCAATAGATTAATTAATCTGTTGTTTAATTATATAAAAAGTAAATATGATGATAGAATGATTCCAAGAAAACGAAACTTAATAAAACTGTACTTATTTCTTTTCCTTGGCTAAGGAAATTTCGATTAACATACCTTAAATAACAGTCTCCATACTCGTCTAATAACTTAGCTGCAGGATCAAGTGGCATTCCTATTACCACTGGTTGCAACCGAAATTAATTTTTATATCATTTCAAATAATTTCTCAAAGAATGTCTCATCACACTTAAGAGACACTTATGGGGTACATATTTGTCCTACTCAACAACTCACCGTTGTAAAACCCCATCCGATCCCAAAGACAGAAGCATTGTCAGGGAGGTTATAGGTAGCACCAGGAATGCTGGCCGCACGAACGGTGTTGCCGAAGACGAAGTTGGTACCCGGACGAACGATGGCAATATCACTGTCCAACGTAACCACATTGAAGTTTGGATGAATTATAATCGCGCTGGTGTTGGTCACGGTGCCTCCATAATTGGCATAAGCTGATCCAACTCGTATTCTCCATCTGATTGGCGAATCACCGCTGTAAGAAACATGTGTTGTGTAAATTAATTTATCATCAGAGTACTAAATTTTCGCAGATGTTACTAATTTGTAAATGTTATCTCTTTTTAATTTAACTTTTCGGCAAGCTTTAATTGTTTGAGGTTTTTCCGCTTGATATCACTAGAATATATACTATGGTATTTTGTTATAGTGATTTCTGCTTGTACCAAATCTGCGCGTACTAAAAATATTTATACAGGTATGTATTTATAAATATATATGTATTTATCAGTAGAGTTCTCACGGTTTACAAGCAAAATTGCTTAGTTTGGGATCAGATGGCTGTATGGGAGTTGTCCTGAGATATCTTTTTAGTATAATTGTCTAGTCGTCGTTTTTATATCGACCGTTCTAGTTTAGCCATGAATATTTTAATAACAGAAACTCAATATTTACTGATAAAACTATTACGAGGTCAAACTCAAATGTAGTTCTTATCGATAGATACAAAACAATTACTAAATTATTGTGTGTTAATTTGTCCATGAGCACTAAACAGATTTGATGAAAAGCGGCACACAATTAGCTCATGTGATTGGTCCTAGAATAACCTTTCTATGTGAGATAAGATTTTGTTTCCATGGGTAAACTATTAAATAACGAGGGTATAAAGTTTGGTTTATAGGATTTGAAACAATCATTGGCTTCTAAACTTTAGAAAAGTTCGTATAGAGTTTTTTTAATATTCTATGAATTTGTGCTTGTCCGCGAGCGTGCCTGCAACGATTCGGTCTTAGGTGGTAAAACGCGCCAATTTAGCAAAAGTTTTTATATGGCATTGCTACGAAAGCGATTAATGACATAAAAAACTTACATAACACAATGACCGGCCGTCAACACAGCTCTGTTGTTGATAATGGTGCCTCCACATTCAAGTTGATAGTTGATGAAATCTCTGCTGTAGAGTAAGCCAGCGCTAAAAGGATATGCCTGGATGGTAGCTTCAGAACCACCGATTATTCTTTCAGAACCGCTTAAAATTTTTTCTTGTCTCAGCGGGTCAGCTGTTGAAGAAAACAACAAAATGGTTTCTGACTGCTCATATGTTTAACATCTGCTAATATTTTTAACCGACTTCAAAAAGTAGATTTTCAATTCATCTGGATTTCTTTTTCCTTTCCTTTTTCCTTGCTCCATGGGAATTTTTGCTGAGTGGACCGAAGTTGTCATGTGATTCCATTTTATTTTAAAGTAATTATCCCTAATTATGCGTATTTAATTGGCAACAAACGACATTGGCAATTTTATTACTTGTTGAAGTAATGAAGTTGTTTTTTTTTTCATTATAAAACATATTATAAGCAAATTAATAAATGCGTAAAATTCTTTACCCATTCCTGAGTGTCCAACCTCTCGTTTTTATTGACTGACTTTGGAATAGGCTTTTGCCCAGTTCCTTCACTTGACGAACACTGAGTTCTGATTTAACGAATTAAATTCTGATGCGGTAATACTAAGTAGTATATGTAGTGTTTGCTCAATACTGATGATTAGGAAGTGACTTCAAGCCATTAATAGCCCACTACTGAGCACGTATCTCTCCTCATATTAAAGAGGCCTACAGCATCCAAGCAGCTCTAATGCCGATTAATGGAGGGGTTAGTGGGCAACCTAAGAGAGAAGTTCTTATAGCGCCCGAAGGCTTCCGACATGGTTTAACGATTACTATTTAGCCATACCAACCGCGACTAACGTCTTAACATGCCTCCGAAGCACAGAAACGTTCATAATTTTTTTGCCACTAGCGGTCATTCATTATTTGCGCACCATAACCGCTGTTGGTTAACTTTTTCGGTCGCTTACAATCGAAAGTAGTCACCGGGCTATGAACGCATGATTAGAATAATTATATTGATATCTTCGATGTTATAAATTCCATAAGCATTAGCATATATCCTTAAATATATCCCTACTAAGTAACTCGTTCACCAGCGTCTGGGATACAACAACAATATAAATTTGTATTATCAGAAGTACACTCACCTGCGACAAAAGTAAGACTTGCGGCCAAAAATGTTGTTAGAAAAAGGGCGGCCATTTCTTTCAATAATTCCTTCAGTCTGGCCACCATCAGGTATATCCCCATTTTATATTGTTTAAACTGATTACATTTATCTATAACAGAGATATAGTCCCAATGTAATTAGATAAGCTGAATGTGTCTGGTAGTGAATCATTCGTACTAGTAAAGATTTTCCATTATTTTTCGGTGATTACAGGCATGATGAGGATAAGAAAATTTTATTCAATCATTCAAATCTATAGTGACTTCTATCCATTAATGGCCTAGTACAGAGCTGTCTTATTGAAAAATGACTTTAAACCTTTGGCCCACGACAGAGCCCACTTCTATTATTGTGGAGTCTGTGTCGTGAATAATTTTACGACTGATAAAATATACTTTCTGAGAAGTCATAACATATTTCTTACTATTATTATAAATGCGAAAGTTGGTGGGGATGGATAGATGGATGGATGGATGTATCCATGGATGGGTGAATGAATGATTGTTTTTCCTTCACGCAAAACCTACTGAACGAATCTGAATGAAAATTGCCACATAAATAGATTATTGTCTGAAATAACATATAGGCTGCGTTCTATCAACATACCAGCGAGCGAAGCCGCGGGTGGAACAAGTACTACATAAAAATGAAAAATTGACCTAAACACACTAATGGCTACAGCATGACATGCCACACTGCCCCAGTACGAATGAATGGAGTTCACGGCGTTGGCGTTCACGTCCAACCCAAATCGAAGGATTTTATGCGATCACAAAGGCGCCTAAAACAATTTTAACGACTGATATTACATATAAAAGTATAAATTAATATTCGTTAGGAGACTTTGTACATATCTTTTTATGACATGTCAGTGACGTTATCCATGGTACACATGTCCATGGGCGCGGCCATGGAACGCGTTTGATGTCAACATAAATATTTGTTTTCCTTATTGTTTTCCTTGTTTTTAAATTCTGATGACCCATTACAAGAATAACATTAACAATCTGTGGTATCTGATTAAATTACTAAGAAATTATCGTTTATCATAATCTTTTAGAATTACAACACTTGTTTTAAAAGATTACCTATATAGATTAATAACAAAATAAATAACTGTCTGGGTTGGGTATATTTTATCTTTCATTGCAGTTTTAAGGGTCTGCAGTAAATTTGAAACCGTCCGTTTAATCATATCTGTCCGCGGATAACGCAGAAATCCATAATACTAGGAAACAGTTATTTGATACTAATTGGCATTTGGCCCACCAATATACTACCACCATTCCTACTCTCGTATACACATATAAAAACTACTTAAAATTAAAAAAAATATACAAGTAGAAGTGAAACTTCAAGGGACAAGTGGAAAAGTGAATAGCAACGGACAAGTGAAAAAATGAATCGCAACCAACAAGTGGAAAAGTGAATAGTAACGGACAAGTGGAAAAACGAATAGCAACGGACAAGTGGAAAAATGAATCGCAACCAACAAGTGTCAAAACGAATCACAACGGACAAGGGTCAAAACGAATCGCAACCGACAAGTGTCAAAACGAATCGCAGCCGACAAGTGTCAAAACGAATCGCAACGTACAAGTGTCAAAACGAATCGTAACAAAGTTTAAACCTGAAGTTTTACACATACCACTTCTGGTGACGCATTTTGTTCTCATTTAGCTCATCGTAAGGTTATTGTTTCATATCTGGTTTCTATCATGGGTCTGGGAAGACCATTCTTTAATTCGTTTAACCGTTCGCTAAATTTTTAACCATAAAGTGGTACATTTATTAGAGTTATCTATAATATAAACCTTGAGTTACATTGTTTTGGAAATATGAAAACTATAATGGAAATGATAACTAATTTAAAAGTAAAAAATCACAGATAGGTATTAGGTAAGTTCAATTTCTCAGCAGTACGGTTATGTTGCGAAATTATAAAAACGTAATGTATTTTATCTGTTAGTTTTTTGTACGTTATTGTAAAATCCTACTATCCTGTATGTTTTCGTGAGGATATTTGTTTTTCCTTCACGCGTTTAATGGATTGAAATGAAACCTGACACGTATAGATTATTTATTAACACATGTCACGGACGAAGCCGAAGGCATAAACTAGTACATAAATATATAAATAAACAAACAAATTCTTTCATAACTTCTATGAATCACTTTGATAGCAATCAGTTGTATCTATGTGCATTTTAAATTCTTTATCATCATAAACTTCAAATACCACTTAAGGTTCCTCTGGTATGTAATATAATGCAGTACAAGCATTAAAATGCTCAGATGGAATATCTGTTGTTTATTCTTCGTTATCAGCTTAAATAATAAAAGAGACGTATGCTCCGTTGCTGGTTTCTTTTTTATTAATTTAATTTAATCTTTATTGTAAAACCTTAAAAAAAGGTGTCCAATGGGCGAATTTAATGCCGTAATGACATTCTCTAAATAAATAAATATATTTAAGTATAAATAAAACAACATAACTACGTCTAATTGGTACTACAACAACTAAATTATTGTTAAAAAATCTAATGACGCTGTTATCTTTTGGGCATTTCCCAGTTCTACACGAAAATTAAATTATGAAGGAAAAGAAACTTCGATTAATCAGTTGCTTCATCCAACAAACCACTTACTTTAATTTGTTTATTGAATCTTATAATTTCATGAAGATTTTGATATACATATATTTCTAAAACCCCTTGTATGTATTCTTATACATATATTTGTACAACAATGGCTCGTATTACAGAATAAGATTATATACACATTGATTTACTTGGACAAGTGTTCTGTTTATTCACATACTCCTTCACTCACTTTTGTACTCCTCAAACACCGTTTTCATTAGATTTTAAAAATGTATTACTCAGAAGAAAAATAATTGAAAATCAGTTGCAATGAATAAAAAGTTGTAATGAATATAAATTTTGTATTTTGTATAAAAATTGGTATAACATAAAATATAACATTTACGAATTACTAGTTATCCAAGAAATGAAACGAGTAACCCGAGTATTGACACCAGGAAACCGTGATCCGCTGATCCACAAGTGGCACCCCAAGAGCAGACTCCAACAATTACGCTTTATTATAAGAGGACCGCCGGAGTCACCCTGACATTGATCACGGCCGCCCACGTCGAGCATGCCAGCGCACAGCATATTGGCGGTGATGGTCCGACGAAGCTCAGTATAACGGTCTCTACACACTCTTGGATTCACCACCCTGATCTGGACAAGACATAATCGCTCCGAAAAAGCGCCATTATTCTGAAATAAGAATTAACTCAAAACCTCTAATGTCTTAACTTTAAACATATAACGTTAGTTAATCTATAATTTAATAAAGGCTTATGTACTCACTCCCAGTCCTAGATTTACTATATGGTGTGATGTACAACACATATAACACCTATCACCCATGACATAAAAAGGAATATTTTCCATATAAATATTTGTCGCTGCCCTTTCCCATTACTTCTCTGGAAAAATCACTTTAACAACTAGGCTTCAGGATCGTTAGAGTCATATCAAGAAGCTTCGCCAAAGAGTTTTAAATTTTACTCGAGCATTCTGATAACTTGACTGTTATTGAGTATAACAGATATAACTGTTATAAAAATGATTACTTACAGAAATCCTTCCCCATCACATGGCTTGCACAGATGCGTTATTGGGGACATTGAAATTAGCGCTGGGATATCTTCCAGCACGCACGTTGTTTCTAAACACAGAATTGTTGGCTGCGCGAAGTACAGCTATGTATATCATTGTCGTAAGTATTCGAGTTGTACATATGACGGACGATTTGTAATCCTGTTAGTGTTGTGGATAACTCCTCCACTATTAGCAGTAGTAGAACCGATTCGCATACGCCATCTTGCAGTTTGACTGTGATTGTAACAAAATCAAGTTGCAACATTTTAGGCCCTAATGGCGTTTTTAGGAAGATCATGACTTTATTATTTATATCATTATTGGCTCTAAACTTGTATGAAAAACAAAAAGTTTCCTTCTAATTGCATTTTTTTAGCTTTTTAAGACCTTTGGTTTTATATACTTATAATAGTTCTAATGTACGGTACTATGGGTAGAACTCCCTCTACCTATTTTACGAAATGATTGTGACGTCAATTATGAGAATCTTAATTGAAGCAGTGAGCAGCTGATGGAACAGATCTATGGTTCAGGATACTACCACCGCAATGCTGGATAAAATTTGTTCCAGATCCATATAAGAGTCAACAGCGAAAGGATATGTTTCAATAGTAGCCAGAATTTTTTTGGAATTCTATGGCAAGGCTAAAAAAGAAGAAATGAATAAAATAATTGATGTCATAAGCAAATCAGCCTATGAGTGGTAAAAGGGAATATTTTACTTTTATGTTGTTTAGTAAGAATAAATTCATAAGCAATGTAAAGAAATTTAATACTATAATAATTTGGATAGTGTAAAAAAATAATGTTAATGATATCTTTTGTACCAATGGTTGACACATATAATTTTAAATAAGTATAAATGTAATATAACTTAGCAAAAGGGAATAAGAATTGTTATTTTGTGTTGATAAACAAACGCCAAGAATGATTACGTACCCATCACGCTAGCCAGACCAAGCGCTAATAATACGAATATCTTCATGGTTGTTCCCTTTTTTCAGTAATTCGTTGTTCGTTGTTTACATACCTTGAGTTCAGCCCAGAACAGACAGTTCAATTAAAGCAATAATCGATAAAGATTATAGGATTATCTAAAAAACAATGCACTTCATGCACTTTGGTATGCCCAAGAATATTATAATTTTGATTAAAGACTTAAGTTCCATTCCGTTTGACTTTGAAATGTAATAGAAATTCCATTACTTATTAATCTGGTTTCTAGAAAAATAGAAAGATTTTAGAATATATTCGAGACTAGGAATGTTTGAAAACTGTTTAAAAAATATTTTTTAATATTTAATGAATATTCATTTACTTAATATGTTACGGGTACTCACAATAAATGACAGATGATACTTGAGACACAAGGATCGTAAGTGTCATCTGTCATCCTGTCAAAAGTTTCTCATCGCCACTGCGGTTCAGCGGGTACTGTGATATTCACAATTGAGTCGAAATATCGGCGCGAAAAGTCGTGAGTACCGATAATTTAACATCTCGTAATAATTTAAACCAGTTAACTGAAATGCTGTTATTAATTTTTTACTCAAGTACGTTATTTCTTTGTGAGAGATGAAATTACTACATTTTTAGATTCAGTATTCGTACATTATATGAAAGACTGATGATATGAATAGTGTATAAAATTTAATGAAAGTTGAATGTCTTACATACATATTCATACCAAGCATGTCTTGAAACTCCTTTGGTATTATTACACTATTGTTGGAGGCTAACTTTCTGTTCAAAGAAATATAAGATATTTGTATATAACGATTGTATGTATTTACATATACATATATGCAGGTGCAGTAGAATAGACTATTTAGCTGGCAATACTATTGAATGCAGATTATGTATAGCCATATATTTTTTAGTTTATTACAAAATTGATTTAAGATTGTTTAGTCGTTGACACCCAGCAAATACTGCATACGCAACTCAAACTTTGCGCTTAGACCCCTTAGGCTATATTGTACTGAAGAGGATTTAACCATTAGAAAGAAAGAACATTTATTTGCACAAACACACAGCACAGTTATATTATAAGAAAAAAATGAACAATATAAATAAAAGATAAGTTGAAAAACACAAAACACATAATAAAAAACAAAAACATTTAAATAAAAAAGAGAAGAAAAAGAAAAGAAAACTAGAAATTACCGCAATGTGCTGCAGTATATATGCAAAAAGCAAACTCGTTCAGCATTATGTTTTGATTTTCGATCAAAATTGCTGATTTTCAACAAGATCCTAAATTGTTAGGCGCAGAATGATCAGGGCGAGAGCGTATTGTTTAATTAAAGTAATTAGGGTTTTG
>DWJZ01009023.1:0-10962 GCA_018249125.1 Asbolis capucinus
ATTGATAGGTGATAAGTTATTTGATGTATACTTACAAATGTCACTTTTAAAAGTGTTTTTATAACTGTACAAGTGTTTTAGGTATAACTAAGTTAGATAAGTGCTGCATATTATTATTAGTGAACTGCAATTTGTTCCTACAACGTTCATACAACTCTTGCCGGCGATCGAGAGCTCTTTTACATACGAATGAATATAAATTTTTATAGCGCTTATTGTTATTCCAGATTGATATTAATGTTACGTAAAATGTGTTCTATATGCAGGATGTCTCGATTATGTGTAGGAAAAACATTTTGTATCATAAAAAAATAAAATTATGTGGAGAAGTGAAATTAAGTGAAGTGAAGTAAAGTGAAGGGACGTGAATTGGAGTGAAGTGAAGTGAAATTAATGTCTTTTTGATATAATTGTCTCACTGGTGTTGAAGACATCAGACATTTTTGAGCCAGTATGTACTCCCGAATCTCCTTTTTAGACATCTTCTAATGATTTCTGTTGTGAGAATACACATATGGGAAGAAGAATATAGAAGTTATGATAATATCAACCCGAAGCAGTGATTTGAGGTTTGAACACTGGTCTTTTAATCAAGAAGTCCTGGGTTGAAACCCTGCTCCTCTATGGGACATCGAATTTCAACTTTGCATCTATTTTAACAAAATACCAGGTATTGAGAAATTTATTTTACCAATTAATGAATAACAGGAGATGACATTCTTCAGAAATAAAACTTTTATTAAGCACCTGTTTGAATTATATTATAATTCACTAGCTTTACCCCGTGAGTTTGTCCTCACGGTACACCCCCTCATTCCTCCTCTTCATCTCCCTCTTTGCTCCCCTCTTCTCCCTCCGCTGCCCTTAACCCTCTTCTTCATCCCTCTTCTTCACCCCACACAGTCAACACCACGTTTAGTGCAACACCACGTTTAGTGCAATAATAAGTGTTATCATAATAAAAAATCAAAAAACGGGTTTTTCGTAAAAAAATATTCTATGGTTTTCCTCAATTTCTATACCAAGTTTGATCAAAATCGGTTCAGTCTTTTAGGTGTCAAAATCTAACACACAGACAGAGTATCTTCGCGTCTATAATATTTGTAAGGATAGTTACGTACTCGCATCAACGTACATATATCGTATACATACACATATGCAGTACAGCAGGGTTTGTCAACCAGTGGGGCGCGCCTCCCTTGGGGGGCATGGCCGGTTTTCCGGGGAAGCGCGAAGCATTTGATGATTAAAAAAAAACAAAAAAGTTTACATTAATTCATAGATTTTAACTGTTTTATAATATCTAAATGTAATTACCTACATCCAAATTATAATGTTGTTTTACTCCAACCAAACACTTGAAAATTATCGCAAGTCGTTAGGGAGGCACGACTCCAAAAAGGTTGAGAAACCCTGCTTTCATTACTGGAACATTTTTATAACTACGTAGTTGCATCCTAATAGGTCAGGGAGTTCAGATGTAAGATGCGATCTTGTTTCCAAAAGCATTTACACAATCTTCTCTTAGAATTTTGTTTCTATTCCTCGTACACTAAACAGTGAACGATACCAAGTTTACTACACAGAACAATTGGTTCCTATCGGAGTTTTATGTTTGTTTGACTACCAGATATTACTCTCGTTTCGACTCGGAAGAACCAGTTATCGGAAAGTAGTTATTGTGACATAACTGTAACAGTTAGACATGGAGTCGCGAACTTATTTTGTAGTTATTGATGTCCTTTATAAATCACTTTGCTGTATTATTTATTTTAGATAATAACTTATTTGTAGTTAGTCCTTTATAAATCACTTTGGTGTATTACTTATGTTAGATACTTAGGCTTAAGAATATTGTAATATTCTAGCAAAACTGATGACTTGTAGGAAGAAATTGTCTACCGAGACTTTAGGCAATACCGCGGGATTGGCTATGAATTTTAAATCCGTAACCAATTTTAAGGTATCTTAATAAGAATGTATGAACATTGTGTATCTAATCTTCTGACTTTTATTAAGTGATCTTGATGTTCTTATGATGAAATACAATATTTTGAATTTTTTTGACTTAATGTCAATAATTTCCCTAGCGTATAAGAAGCGTACAAGATTTTTTGGTATTTTTTCACACGCTTGGTTACATTATTGAAGTTTTCATAAGGACACCTAATATTTTTAAAACTATTTTATAAGCATATGTTCATTAGGAATAATATAGGCTAGGTAACAGATTTTTTCAAACGGCCCAGTAGTATCAGAGCCTATTCTCTTCAAATAAACAATCTTTAATAAACACGTTTATAATTTAGAAATTGAGTATCCATTAATTACGCCCTGCCCAATCCTGTGCAATCTATCATGATAAATTGCTGTAATTAACAACATTGTATTGAACAAGTAAGAAAACAGCAAAAAAATATTCACAAAATATATGTACTTTCTTACCTTATATTTAACTTACATATACTGTTGATTAATTATAATTTGTTTCATACAAGATGTATATTACCTAAAAGGCTAAAAGTTAACGCTGAAATACTTTTCTCACAGTCAACTTTTAGCATTAAAATCGAAAAGATATGGCAGACGTAAATCTAAATAAACAAACAGCAGTTAATTTATATTTAAAAACACAAGCTTTAATTATAGATCTATCATAAGTAGAAACACACCAAATTTCTTAACTGTATCATTAACTGTCGAGGAATCTGTCTGGAGCCAATCCTGAACGTAGTATCAGGTTATGCTTGTCATAACAATGCATTGTCATCAGGATGAAAACTTTATGCCAAATTTCCGCTTCGTAGTGTAAGAGGAAATTGGTGTAATTAAGCTTGCAAGATTTGACCCGTACGAAACAAATACAAAAATATCCTAAAATACAAACATACACTGCAAGTTAAATGCTTGTAAAAAATATAGTAACATCTGTACTGGATAACATAGGAAAGACTAACTGAAGACTAGAAGACTATTGCAATTTCCCTAAACTAACACACGGAGCGCCAAAAGGGGCTCGCTTCCCTGCCTTTTAATTTTTGAAATCCTCATTGCGTACCCTTATTGTGGTGCCATTATGTTCTGCAGTTTGGAGTGCATACTGTACAAAAGGGTCTACAACCGCAGGGCAATCTGTCGGTCGACTTTGTATCTTCAGTATCCTGTGCCTTAGAGTAATGTCGCATTCGTCTGCTGATTAAAATTTTGTTGGTACCAAGAGGGTTTGTTGAGACTCCGTGTAGACTTTGTGGTGATAAAGCGATATTGTTCAAAATATCTATATAAGTGTATATTTAAAACAGGTATGTCGGAGTGTCACAAATCTTGCATCGAAAATTTTTTCGTAACGCCATCTATGGAGAATCATTGTAACTATTATCTGTAGCAGGTAAATTCTACACAAAGTTGCTGGTGATAAGGCGATATTGTTTTACATACATGGTAAGTGACGATGTAGTTCTAGATGATAAAGTGCAATTGTCATCATCATCATCTCAACCCATCACAGCCCATTAACGAGCACGGGTCTCTTCTCTGAATGAGAAGGTTAACGCCATAGCCCACCAAGCTGGCTAGGTGCGGATTGGCAGACTTCACACACCTTTGAGTTTTGCACACTCCCCGGCTTGCAGGTTTCCTCACGATGTTTTCCTTCACCGTTATAGCGAGTGACATTTAAGCGGGACCACCGAGTAGGAGGCTGAATTCTTAACTACTAGGCTATCACCGCTTTTATGCAGACGAGTGAGGTATGTTTGTACCTAAGTAATTTCAACAGGATGATTACCTGAAATGCATCGAGTTATTCGATGGTAGAAAGGCCTAGGGATAATCAAGCGAACAGCATTTGATTTAATTTCTATGGGAGGCGACATCTAGTATACTCTTGATCAAAGAAAGACTAGCTAATCTACAAAAAAACAGCTGGTAATCTAACACAAAATTTCATTAAGGTTTTTAGGCTCCAGCATATTATATAACTAATCTCTGGTTCTATAGCCGAGATTAGCTAGGTTTGTATAATGGCTGGCAGTGTATAGAGGCCCGGAGCAATCTTGCAGCTAATCCGGGCTATCTAACCCGTTTCCCGGATCACAATGTGAATCACAGATAATTATTCCCCGGAGTCGGTTGTCGATGTCTGTCGCTTAGGAATATTTAAGTAAATAAGTGGCATTGGCTATATGATTAAATATAATTAGAATCCTTCTATTACAAATACAAAACTTTGTAAGGATGTTTTTTCTTACTTAGAATTAGTTAATGCTTAACATCGATCCCACCTGATGGAAAGTGGCGATGATGTCTAAGGTATTGGGCGCACTAGCTTAGTAAATGCCTATTCATTCTTTTGAAAACTCCTATATCATACGTGGGCGAGAACACCGACGCAAGTAAGTTATTCCAATCCTTCACAGTACGCATAACAAACGACGAGGAAACCGTCGTTCGAACTGGCGGGATGTTCGCAACGGAATGTTCGAAGGATGGATTTGTTTGTTACTCATCAACGAAAAAGGTACTAAACAAATCTAGATGTAATTTGCCATTTTTTATCAAGTAAAATGAAACAACAACAAAATAAAATTTTGTGTAAGCATTGGAATTTCGACATAGCGGTAGAACGGAAACTTTTCCACGCGAACGTATTCGAGGAAAAATGTTCGCTAATTTATAAATTGCCAAGTATGAAATAGTTTTTATAGAGCTAAATTACCGGCTACCTCACACACTTCACAAAAACCATTCAATATTAATTACTCTTAACAAAGCTAGGAATCTAGGATATTATTTCGACCCTACCGTACTAAGTCTCATTTTGTATGCAAAATTGTTTGCGTAACTTCCAGTCCAAATTTAACGCTATGCTCGTAAGAATAGGGTTTAAAATAGTTTGTTGGTCGCCCGATGTATTAATTAACGTACCCAACAACTTCCCCTACGGTTAAAAATATTGACCGCTTGTCTAACAATAACATTATAAATGCGTATTCAGAACAATTGCTCTGAAAAATATTGGGGTTAAAACGGTTTTAACCGTCTGATGATGACCTTTCCTTACACAAACTTCACATAATTGTGAATAACTGTCCCACTGGGCTCGATAACAATTTTGCTGCTCACTGAGAGTTAAACACGAACAATGCACTGCTGCTTTCGATATTTAGACCATAAATTATGTTTTACACAATAAATATCACGGAGACGACTATGAACCATTGATTATGTTGTACCGCCACCTGGTGGACTCCTCTTCAGTGACACTTTTAGCCATTTTTCTTCTGTTACCCTGGATTGTTAACCTGGGGTCGGTTAGTCTACTTATGGACCTTGATTGGCCCATTAATATCCCACTACAAAGCAGTCATTTACTTGAATCGGTGTTAGTTAACATATTGTACAATAGATGGCGCTCATTGTTTACTTAGTTTACCAGGTAATGAATATTATCATAATCTAGAATAATTTAGAATTTATTAGGAACCAATGACTGTACTTTCGCATGCCCTGTGGGAATGTACAGTGTACAAATTGTACAAATTCCGAACAAAACGCAGTACACGGTTTCCCGTATAAAATTGGAAATAAACGAAGTTTCTACGGATTACAGTTCATTAGTCCACGCTATATTTTAGAATTCCCGTGGAAATTGGTTATGCCATGTAAACCGGCTCTGTTATTTATGAAAGTCAATAGACTAATATCAGTTTCTCTAAAAATTGTGTATATTGAGACTATAACTGGTCTATTCGTCTAGTGAACCTCATTGGTCAGAGGTCGTGGGTCCGATCCCAGAATAAACTTTTCTACGATGAGCAGGAATAAATAAATAAATATGTTTGGACAACTCACACACGGCCATTAATGCCATGGTATAGGGTTAATTTGTTATTGTATCTAATAAATTTGGGTCTCGTTAGGTCGTTTCAAATACGTGGCAGTGTGCGTAATATTTTGATTTATATATTAAATGTTTTTGATACATTATATAATTAAAAAACTGGTTTCTGCTCTCCATCTCCATATAAACGTTAACTGTGCCAAATATTCAATGTTCCCGCCCATGTATGATGTAGAACTTATCAAGAGAAGAATAACTAGGTATTTACTAAGTTATTGCGCCCAATATCATTAGACATCTTCACCGCTTACCATCAGGTGGGTAAACGTCAAAAATGTACTTATTATATGTAAAATGAAATCCGCCTAATATTCGGAAAGAAGCTTCGATCAATACAACAAAATACAGGTACAAAATTTTAGCTTCACGCATATATGACGGAAAGTCAGCAAGATTCCTTAGTTCGGGGTAGATCGCTTTTTCGTAAGTATATCTTCAAACAACACCAAAATTAACAAGCTTGCATAAGGTTTAATTATTGCACAGTAATTGTTCATGAAAATACTATAATCAACAGCGATGCGAATAGACCTGTGACACGATTCCAAGAGAAAGTTTTGTCCATTGTACAGACATTACCAGCCACCAGACGCTAGTGGCCTCAGCACCAACCACAATTAAATCTTAGACACTATTAAATCTTTGAATATTTTTAGTCAACACGAGAATTCAGGAGAACATTAATTTAATTATATTTGAACTGATAAACTCTTAAGAATTCGAATGCATTTTCCAAGAACTGAATTTCCAGTTTATTAAACCTTAATAGGTTATTCAGGCCTGAAGATATTATGTGGGAGATTCCAGGAAAGATGGATCTTTTGTTTAAGTAAAATTTTATTATCGAATATTAAACTGGAATGAAAATACTTTATTCGTAATTTACAATTATTTCGTCATTTACGTGTTTTATTCACTTTTGTGTAAAATATATTTTTTATATCATCTCAGGATAATACATACGGGCATCTTATAGCAAATTATGCGTAATCTTGGTTACAATGGCGACCAGACAACTGATACATAAAATATGTTTTTATACGTACGTGAAGAACCCGAGACCGTCACTACCAACTGCCAACTAAGCTATAAGATCTTTAAAAGACTAGTTTTTCCCGCGACTAAACTTGCGTGGTTCCTTTCACCCTTCCTCTGGAACAACTCCCTCTTCAACCCGCATTCTTCAATATCCCGCCCTTTTGGCTACAAAATACCCCACGTTTTTCCTGAAGTCCTGTTCTACCTCTGTACCAAGTTTCATCAAACCCGGTTCAGTAGTTTAGGCGTGAAAACGTAACAATATTATAATATCAGTAAGGATCATATCCCAAGCAGTTCAGAGAGGCTCTTAGTAATAAAAACATGGAACGTATTCAAAGTTATAGTGTGAGTGGGTAACTCGACAATTAGGGTTCCGTAAACAGAGTGAACTAGGCCAACACGTAGCAGTGATAGCCCAGTGGTTTAAACGCTGGTCTCACGAACGAGGTCCTGTGAGTTATGTGCGTTACAGAAGTTGATTATCACTTGCTACGGTGAAGGAAAAACATCTTGAAGAATCCTGCACTCCTGAGAGTTCCCCAAAAAGTTTTTGAAGGTATGTGAATCTACCAGTCCTAGCTTGGTTAACGTGGGGGACTATGGCCTATATCTCTCACATTCTGAGAGGAAACCCGAACCCAGTAGTGGGGAACTTTCAATGATTACACAGAGTGGGGTCAACAAAATCCTTGTCATAATACTTAATGTCCAATCTTCTGTCTGGTCGAGGATAATGCATCTGGTTTGATCCCATTTTTGGTCTACTACTGAGCTGGGTCTTCATTATGAGAAAGCCAAGAGCATACCACCACGCAGGTAGAATATGGTTTGGAGGAGGGGTGTTCGAGTGAATGCTTTGGGGCCAACCCAAGTGTCCGAAATTTTTAAGCCGCCCGAAGGCCTCCGATATGACTAACCGATCGCTATCTAACGATAACAACCAGAACCGGCTTTACGTGCTCCTCGAAGCATGTTTGTGGCTTATGTAAAGACAACGGATATAGAACACTTTTTATCCCAGTAAACTGCTTTGTTCCCGTGGGATAATAGGTTACAATTTGTATGGCAACTCTGAAACCGCTGGACTACTTTAGATAATTATGCATGTTTGTAGCTTATATGACGAGAAGGATTATTGGATAATTTTTATCCAATCTTCTGCTGAAGCGAAGCGAGGAATATCTAGTCAATAGTCCCTGCCGTAAATGGGATGTTAACATTTAATTCTATAATATTATTATATAGAATTAAATGTTAACATCCCATTTACGGCAGGGAGCAAACCCATAATGAAGCGCGGGTTACTTGTTTCAAACAAGAAACGTATTTTTTCCGCAAAAATAATGCAATACAGAACCCATAGTTTGCGGATCTAACCTGCGCTTGAGTGGTGACTAAATGTTTCTACGAGCTCAGTAACATTTTATAAAATTCCTGGTATCGAAAATTCCTGGTATTGAAAACGCATTCTCGGGACTTTTATAGTATTACCTGCAATATAACAGTATATATGTGATGACTATTCGAAAAATCCGACTTCGAAAACTATTTGGACAAAGTGCTGGAATTTTAAACCATATGGGGCGGATTTGTAAGCAAATACCTATCCCATGCTAGTCAGGGTTTCGTAAGAGGTGACAAAAGTCGCCTGCTCAGTAGGGCTTTACGGAAGGATTTTTATGGAGCCCGTCTAGCTGGCTCCTCTCTTGCTCGAATTAGCCGCCAAAGGATTCACACGTCTCTCTTCTCATACTGAGGAGGTCTAGAGTATACACCACCAGGCTGCCCCAATGGATTGGTGGAGAAGTTAGTGTGCAACCCAAGTATCGAAAGTTTTTATGCCTCCGGAAGGCCTCCAACAGGGCTCTGCTATTTAACGACAACCGGGATTCATGAATCTACGTGCCTTATCATGCATGAAAGCGCCCAAGAATACCTCCGCACTATAAATGCTTCCATACTAAACTTATAGCAATTAAAATAAAATTTGAAATCTTCTTACCCATCGCATCATGTTTTATAGATTTTCTTGCCACTAAATTTATATCGCTAAGCACAGTTGCATCTGAGTATTTCTTTTAGGGAAATAAAACGAACGGTGTAAAGTGTTCCCGCTTTGTATAAATTGCAACGAACGTCTGAGCTCGGTTCTTCAGTTTTGATAAAGAACGCTTCGCTACATTCTCCAACACTTCAAATGGTACACAATTGCGCAATCCATTATAGACGAGCGTTTTGTCTTATTTTTGATATTTAAATTGTTCTGACGTCTTTAGAACAGTCGGTACCTATATTTTGGGTTCGATTTTTGTTTAAAGAGATATTTGTGTGATAGTTGTTCTCGAAATTCTAGTTTGTAGTGATACTACCAGCGAAAGGAGGGATTTTGGGTTCAATTATATTTGTTTTCGAAGTGTTATCAAGTTGGTATTGCTTTTTAATGTTGCATTTTTATACCATTTTTTGTGGGTATTCCCCCGCTCAACAGCGGGGTCCCAAATTTTCACCAGGAGGCACTGGTCCTTCAGAGTTCACGCTCAGGTAGAAAGGTTATCCTTGGGGCCCGTAGAACCCTCGCCAAAGTCGGCATAGCAATTACGCGACGGCGAAGGAAGACATATTAGTTGTGGGTATTTTCAAAAATCCTTTCTTTGAGCATTATTGCACCATAAGGGTAGTTTTTACCATGGCAACATTTTTTTTATATATTCAATAAATTAGTGCTTGACC
Source organism: Asbolis capucinus (assembly GCA_018249125.1). Classification (NCBI taxonomy): domain Eukaryota; kingdom Metazoa; phylum Arthropoda; class Insecta; order Lepidoptera; family Hesperiidae; genus Asbolis; species Asbolis capucinus. Next base: position 9,674 of record DWJZ01009023.1, read on the forward strand.
ACAATCCCATCTGATGGTAGGCAGCGATGTGATCTGAATGGTAAGGCGCACTAATTCAGCAAAAGCCTATTCACTATTGATTTGAAGACATTTACATTGTAATCGAACGGGAATACTGACGTGGGTAACTTATTCCAGTCCTTCGCGGTACGCATGATAAAAGAAATCGCTAATATATGTATTTATCTGTAGCGTACCTAGCTTGACCCATCAGGGTACTAGGGAGGGTTTTTCTGGATTTATTAATTAATCCTGTGAAATAAATGACCTTTTTGACAACTATAGGTAGGTTTGCCTTGGTCTTAGAAAAAAACTTAATATTTTATTTGATTTTTTCTTTTATTAATTTCAGTAACATTCCGTTCTACGCATATTACATGTTAAAATAATTTTGATGTTTTACATCCGCCAGGCATTCCGTGACGGTTTACAATTTTCTTAAGGTATGGTACATTAGTAGATAGGGCACGGGTTGCCAACATTTTTCCTCTATGAGGCCCTGTTATAAGGATATAGGTGTGACCGTATTTTGGTGTGTCGTCATCCGATCACAAGAAACACCAGCGAAACAAGAAATGTGTGGGTCGAACGGCAATGGCAACGGGCCGCCATTTGCCGTCCTCTATGCTACGGGATTAGTATTAAACGGATAAAATTCCTAGGTAACCTTAAAATAAAGGCGTTTTAAACCAGGTAGCTATCTAAAGTAGTGTCCTCAGCTCACAATCTCGCCTGATAAATTGCTGCTAATGGCTCTCGCTTCGTATCTACCGTCTGCTTTCGGCTGCCTTTACCTAACTTCTTTTATTGCTATTTTCATCTGCTGAGTGTCTGATCCTGCTTGAAAAGGGGCTTGAATTTGAAATGAAATGAGATGAGATAAGATGAAGTGACATGAAATGAGATGAGAGGAAATGAGATGAAATGAGACGAAAGAGATAAAATTAGATAGAATGAGATGAAATGAAATGAAACGAAACGAAACAAAGCGAAACAAAATTAAATGAAAAGTATTTATTTCGATTTAGGAACCAATAGCTCACTTAACGATAGTCAAAAATTAACAGCAACGATTCGTAAATGACACAGTAATATTTCAGATGGATGGTTGTTAGGAATCCATTTATCAAAGTTTCATGGAGGAGAGTCAGGAATAGCATGGTTTTTTCTATATTCAAAGAATTTGTGCTTGAGTACAATGCCGCCTGATGGTAATTGGTTGCAAAGCGCGCTGAGTTAGCAATAGCAGCTTTTCCGTTCGATTACAATAACTCTTCAAGTCAAGAGTG
>DWJZ01009024.1:0-10962 GCA_018249125.1 Asbolis capucinus
CTTTCTTAAGACATCAGTGCTCTATCTCCTGTCACTTCAGAGTCTATAAAGGACAAACAAACATTCATTTCTATATATCCATTGATAAGATTATGATTAATCGTTATTACAGTTTTAAACCACACCAAAAACCTCATCATCACACCATAAGCATCTAGAGAGTTGATTTTAACAATTGTCTTGAGAAAATCATTCTTCATGTTTGCGGTTTGAGACCCCACAGAAGCGTTCCACCAGGTGTGCAAGATAGATAATGCAGGATGGATGAGCCAATATAATTTTTAGTAGGTTTTTTAGTTTTATCTATTTTAAATACTACTAGTAATTACTACTCAATACTACTACTGAATGTATATGAGTACAAGGTTTTGTTTTTTTAGGAGGCTGGTTACATTCTAGTACCAACGTAATCTATAAATTTTTCCGTTTTTTTTACAATGAAATTTCTGAATTTGCTATGTTGTACTTAGTCTTATCCTAACATTAACTGACCTGGAGTTATCCTGCCTTATAAATGACGAACTTTTATCTCTGATCTCGCGGGAGTAAAATCATTATCCGAGCTAAAAAGTATCCTATCAGTAACGTCGTTGTGTAATCGACATGTGTCCAATTTTATCTACATTAGTCTTGTGTTTTAGTGTCACAATACTAAGTTTAACTTGTTATCCCGCGGGAATAAAGTGGTTTTTAGGAATATAAAATATTTTTCAACCTTCCTGGGTAAATAGAACATACAAAACAGAAGACCTGTTTTAAATTGATCTTGGAAGATCTTGAAATAGAAACACAAGGAAAAAGTAAAAAAACAATATTTTACTGAAGACAAGCGAAAACAGGTTAGTCTGTAATGTATTATTTAACAATGACACACATGCAGTATACATTATTTGTACAGTATTTCCCTCAAAAGAACCGATCGAACGACCAACGAAAAAGGCATTTAATGGCACAGAATTGCACCTTTTAAAAGTAGCTAAAAATAACCTTATGAATGAAATCGAATTTTTTTTACTTTCTCTGATATCAAAGGAGAAAGTGAAACGGTAATTTGTCATGTCAGTGTAAAGTTTAAAGTCGTATGAAATAGTACAATGTATACTTTTTAATATCGTTTTGAGCATCACATTTATTTTAACCTTTTAAAAATTTCGCCTCAAGTAGAGCAGCTGTTTTTGGTCTTAAAAACAGGCGACGAACTTTCTAGAATAAAAATGATGATTATATATTATGTTGTAATATTACCAGAAACAATTCAGCTTAACGACATTAAATTAATACAAAAAAATAGTAATTCTTCAAGTAATTTTAACTACAGAGTCGCAAGTCAATCTCACATTATTTCATAATTAATAAAATTATAAAAATATGACAAAGTATATGTAGATGGCAACATTGCACAATATGTCACGGTAATAGGCACCTGAATCACGCTATCGGAGTTTTTTACGTATGCATTACATAGATTCAATCTGTCTGTCCATGCTGTAAATGAGGCTGATATTATGACAAACGGAAACTATGTACATTCTAAATATGTAAATTATGCAAAAAAAAACACGTTCATAATATGCAAATAGTATATTATCGTATAATCTAGATACGTATACAATTTTAGGCAAATCTGATCGTAGGAAGTGGGTTAAATTTAGATGGTACGATTCCCTGGACATCTGGGTATTAATGCTCCATAACTGAGCTCGGGTCTCTCCTAATACATGGAAGGTCTGGAGCGTACTCCAGAACTGATCTAATGCATATCGATGAAAGGGTTAGTAGCCAACGATAACAACCTAGGCCGACGTTTTAACGTGTCCTCTGAAGCACGAATACGCTCATGAAATTGTTGCCACTACACCCATACTCCTACGCCCGCTGGTTAACTTTTTCAATCACAATTTAAACAAGCTGGACATTTGTCGGCTACTTCCATGAAAACCGTTAAGGCTGTATATCTGTATAATAGCCGTTACAAATTGTGAACGCAGTCTTCATTGGTCGGATTCTTGTACTCGTGCAGTCGCTTCACGTGATAGGTTCGTCGCGTGAAGTTCATTTGTTTTTTTCGCGCCTGTCGTGTCATTGCTGGACATTAGCGAAGGTGTATTACCTCCACTTTTGTTGATGTATATCTCTTAATGCTGACTCGTGTCGCCTAATTTAAGTTGAAGTCTAAAAAAATATCCGGGAACAGCCGTTTTTACTGACATGTGAAATGGACATGCTATTCCATACAAAATTGCACTATTTTTGAGACTGGGTTTGCTTGTTACATTGTTGGTGGAAGACGTCACAAGGGTATAAGATACTTGTTATAAGGACTGCGTCTAATGGTGAATCTGGTGATTTGACATTAAATGCAATATGGCCACTGACAGCTGTCAATATGGTGACTATCAGCTTGCAACATTTTAATATCGAACGTCAGGTCGATCAAATAGACTCAGCCTATCCAGTTTTACAGATCAGTAGCCGTTTTACAATACTCGTAGTAACCAAAAAAAGTTAACATTTAAATTAAGAATACACAATATCCATGAGTCCCAATTAAAAGGAAATTCTACTCGAAAAGTAACACTTAACAGGACCATAAACATTTAAAAGGATATAAAAAAGGAATTAATAATTCCTTTCGCAGTTAGCAACCTTTTAACGATATCTTACTAATTAGCGCTGCAAGGAGCGTCGTTTTGATGCAAATTACAGTTTACTACATCAGAAGGACCGCAACATCACCACTGTCATTGTTAACTGAGGTTTAATCATGGGTTTAGATTTATGCTCGTGCGCAGGTGGTGATTAGGACTTGTCGCACCGCTGGCGGTAGGTTAACAGAAGCTATAAAATGTATCTATTTAGACTAATATACAAAATGTGGAAGTGTTTGTATGTTGGACCGTGTTTTACCTCGAAACAGAGCGACGGTTGGATGTATTTTTTGTGGACACAGTGTATGGTGAAGAGAGAAACATAAGCTAATTTTATCAACATTGTTTGATAGCTGCGTGGTCGTGGGTGGAGCCGCGGGTGGACCGTAGTATATTAATATGTGAAAAGCAAAAACTTTGTACCCCTTTTTATGAATATTAAGACAACGGAGGAATATGAAATCCGTGCCGTTTAAACATAAACGGACAGATGTGACATGCAGAGCTAATATTTCATTAAATAGACATTTAAAAACATTACGCACACTACACTCGTACATACATTTATTACTTTCGTTTGTCAATTTCAGTACTTTCAATGACAAATAATCCTTATATCGGTTACTGTTGAATTTCTGCCGCAGAAAGGATCAAGAATATTTAAAACTATGTAATATCCAATTAAACGGAAATCAAAATTCTCGGTAATGAGGCGAGTATTCATACTGTATTAAGAACTTCGAGAATATTAACTTTAATCCTATACACCAGAGTGTCGTGAAATACGATAGAGCTTCCTTATAATTGTTCTGAACTCTGTGACTGCTTCATATAATATGTTTGAGATCCTGCCAGGGCAAGCGTGTCAGTATGGCATGGAGGTTAGTATTCTAGTCAATCCCCACGTTTCAATAATTTTTAACTTACTTCGCTCCAAAGCAAGTATAGCTAGCATAGTATAAAGCTCGCATTTAAAAATTTGAGCTATTTTAAGTAGTTTCGAAGTTATTTCTAATAATTTCTATTTTATTAAATTCAGTAGATTTTTATATAACTGACTAACCACGTTGAATTCAATTCAATATACATAATTTGAAATCGGTTTTTATCTATTTATCGCTTCCTCCGTCATAATGTGACATGGCACCACTTGCCACCGGCACCAGTCGCCAGTGATTAACGCCCGCGTGGCCCGCCAGGGGCCACGGTGACATCTCGTTCCACTCGAATTAACAATGTATGGTGCTATTATTAGTGAAAGTGTGATTTATTTTAGGGTTGACACCTGCACATGGATCAATATGTTATTGGTAATTATTAATAAAAACTTTATCGTTGCAAGCCCTTACGGTCCCATTGCTGGGCTCGGCTCTCTTCTCATAATGTTAAGGTTATAATCTATATAACCACATGCGGATTACTTAAGTTGCTTAACTTAAATTAAAGCTTTTTAATTTAAGCACTAGACTGCGATAATGAAGAAATTTCCTCCTATTTCAACCCATTTAAGCCATATAGCAAAACAAACTGGCCTATATTTTCCTCTAGTCATATTCTTCTTCGGTCTCATCCATCCATCAAGCCTTCAATGTCCACTGTTGGACATAGGCCTCCCCCAATTTACGCTACTCTGACCAGTCCTGAGCCTTCTGAATCCAGCGTATACATTAGGTCGTCCTCTGTCGCAAGTTTGTCCAAAATCTGTTCGGTAGTTTAGGCAACAAAAGGTTACATAAAAAGTTACTTTTGTATTTTATAATATGAAGTAAGAATTGAATATAATGCCCTCCCACGTGGACAGACCGCGTTCTTGTGCAGATTCACGACAGTGATACATTTTTATCAAACATATTTATTTTGGTTTTCGCAAAATGTTCAGTCTCTCTCCAACAGTGTGAAATAAAGATTTATTTAAGCTTAAGATCCGTTGAAATTCAACCGTAATTCAATTTTAAAAATAAGTTGTCTTTGACTGTATTGAAATTTCCGGAGTCAGTGTGTGTTAAATGCGTAGTAGTGTGTAATGATTTTATTTTGTATTTTTAATTCTTGTGAAATAACTTTCTGCACTCCTTCTGAGTATAAACTTGAACTGTGCAAAATCTCATAATACTCTAGCAGAGGATAATTCACACGTTTTTACTATTCACGCATTAAGACGAACATCCTGTTCGTCACAGAAAAGTTTGTTCTGTGTGGAGATCGAACCCACGATCTCCGGCTTAGTAGGCAGATTCCTAGCCACTACTACAGGCCAGTTAAATTAAAAAAACTTATGGTTTAAGAAAAGAAAAAAACGTGATTTGCTGTACCTAGTCACACGTGTTTTATAGCACACTGTTTTATCTGATGATTCACACAAATTCCCTTCTTTATCTCTCTCGGTTTAAAGTCATAAGACTCGACGAAGCTTCCTTACAATTTCCGAACATCGGATCGATCATATTCACCGCGACATCTGAGGCTGCATGATGTAATCTTTGGACAGGTTTAGTGCCAGTTTCATTAGATGTTTCCACCCGTCTGCGTTGGTGCATGGTGAAGCAATAGATCTAAATTTTTGAGGAGAAACTTGTACCCAGTTATATTTTTTATTGCAACCCATAATTGTCCCACTACTGGGCTTAGGCAGCCACTTATAATTTAAGGGGTATAGGCCATAGTCACTACGCCATGCAAAAGTCGGTGGTGAATACCTTTGAGAACGTTATAGAGCTCTCAGGAGTCCAGGTTTACTCACGGTAGTTTTTTTCACCGCAGCAAGTATTAAGCATTTTCTGATACACACATTATTTTGAAAATTAGAGGTGCTGAGCAGGACTTGACTCCAGGACTTCCCGGTCAAGAAAGCAATATTAAGCTATAATTGCTTTTGGTCAGTAGTATGTCATTAGTAAGGCTGAAGACAAATTCCACTGTATCTACATATTCTTCTTCTAATATTATTCTAAAGAGATTGTTTGATTCTTTGAACGCGCTAATCTCAGTAATTATAGGCTAAATAAATAAATATCTTTGGACAACTCGCACACGGCCGTCTAACCCTTAACTAAACATTAGCTTGTACTATGCTGATCAAACAACTGACAAACATACATATATATCTTTAAATATATACTTAAATAGACATTTATACTCAGGCATACAGAAAAAACATTCCAGCTCATCACAGAAAAGTTTGACCTACGGTGTAGTAGTCAGGTTCACTAACCAGTAGACCAACCGGCCAATAAAATCAGTTCGAATTTAATTTTCTTGTTAGTCTATTTACCGAGAAAGTCTATACTATAATATTACGCTACGACAAATAGGAGCTGAGCTAAAAAAGCGTAGCATTTTTTCGTCGGGACTTTGTTTTGTAAATAACGAGTATATTATTTTTCTTAATTGCCATCGCATATTACTTTCTGCTCAGCCACTACACGAAGAATTACGGAGACAACCGAGGAACCAAAACAAACGCATGCTTACCATAAGTCACATGTAAATATGTTCATCACAGAATCATTCAGACGACAACTCGTTACACTGCCCACGCTGTCACAATACCTGAACATTTGAGGACTTGTCCAAATCAACAAGAATATACAGGGTGTTTGGAGGGTAAGTAACCATAGGAAAATGTTGGGTAGGTGATGGTTTTGGCTCCTGGTTCGGATGTATCAGGTTCGCACTGAAAACCAGTGTCCGTTGGTACCTCGGTAGCGCGGTGTACGCTGAGTGCTGTCTTTCCATTAGTTCTCGCAGCAACTTATCTTTGTAGACTCTAGAGTAAGTTTAGCTCTGTAATAATGTATAATATGTAATAATATACGTAATATGATATGTCTGTTATGTTAATTAGGTTTGTTAAAGCTGTTGCATCGAATATTATTATGGTATAAATGTTATTTTTTTTCTTTCATTGTTTCTATTTCTACTCTAATGTCTCTTTAAGACGAGAGTGTAAACGCGCTAATTAAGCAAAAGCCTATTCACTCTTGATTTGAAGACATTTACATTGTAATTGAAAGGGAATACTGACGCGGCAACTTATTCCAGTCCTTGGATACGCATGATAAAAGAAGACGCAAAGCGGGAAATAACATTGACATTGTATTAACGAAATGTCTAGTAAACTTTGTTCAGCGCTATAAATTGCGGTGGTCACCTACCATCAATACCTGTTCTTTTGCCTACTTAAAAATAATTCACCTGATGGTAAGTGGAGATGATGTCTATAGATGCTGGGCGCATTAACTTAGAAATTGCCTACTCACTTTCATGTTACAAGAAACGCCTTAGGCATTACTGATACGTTATCGACTAAGAAAGATGGAGTGGCTGGATCTCCCAGCCTTTATATGACGAGTCATTTGAAGGCTGACTCGAACAAGAGGGTTTTCAGGGGATACTCAGAGCTAGCTAGAATGACGTCATGAAAAGTTATGCCGTTAATAAAAATAATGTGAAAATTTGTAAGGATGGATGTATTCTTTTACTCCTTCAACAAAAACCACTAAATGAATCTGATTGAAATTCAGCACTGGGATAGATTATATGGAATAACAAATAGGTTACCTTTTATCAACGTACTAACTAGGCAAGCGAAGCCGCGGGCGGACAATAGTAATTATATACACTCATAATCAATTTGTAATTAGTATTAATAAAATAAAGTACTCGATGTTTGCACACGAAAGATACTTAGAAGAAATCTATACATTACTTTATCTAGATTTTGCTTTCATTTCTATTTTAAAAAGGAATAACACCCAAATGAAAATTGTAGTATATTTGTTTGTCCGTCCGAAACATCTGATTCGATCAAAATGCGGTGAAAGGAATAACAGTGTTCTTTATTTAAATCGGTTCACACAAAAAAAACAAATCCATCTAATACCCCCATCAATACGAAACAGAAGAGAACAGAGCCAGAAAACTCGTTGATAATGTAATCCAACGCGAGGCCCTTCAGCCGACTTCTGTTACCCCTTACGACGCCCTGGTCTGCCAACAAGGGATTGGGGTTAGTAGTCCAGGTCACCTCAATACGACAATTCTGATACACCTGCAATATATTTACTACCTGAACCTTAATTGCTCATTCTTGTCTAAAGTTGATAATATCTACAGCCTAACCCTAAAATGCTTGATGGCGGTAATAATCGATAAAATATCAAATGCTACCTGGCGAGAGAAGGTTAAATTAAACGAAACTTAAGTTATAGTTAAGTTTAAGTTAACCTGTTTGTCTGTTTGTCATTGCCTTGTTATTTTATGTACTTCGTAATCTTATTTGAATTATTATTATACAGTTATTATGTGTAGTGCTTAGATAGAATTTGTATTGAAAATTTGTTTCAATAAAATTGATACAAAAATAAATACGATATGTCTATTTGATAAATTCCGTCTGCACTACTTAGTAACACCAAAGTAAAACGATAGTTACGCGTTATAAACTATATGTAAGTCCAAAAAACACAGTACGCGCATAAAATATTGCTTCTTTTATGTATATTTATTACAACGAAACAAAATTAGGTGACGATGTTAAACCGAACATAATTATCTCTTAGCGCCGCATCGGTTTGAACGAAACCTTAACCAGAATGTAACCCGATCGACAGTCCCGACGCATTATCGTAAAACTTGATGGACACCGGTATAAATATACCGGTATATTTATACCGGTATAAATACATGCGCTGCATCGAAAGTGTTACAATAAGTTTACGGTTTAGGGACCCGTAAAAACATAAGTGAACTTTTAATGACATTGATATTGATCGGTGTAACCATAATTTTAACCTAAGTACATAATAGCGGGAAACATTATGACTCTATTGATGGTACAACCAAATTGATTACGGTTATTTTAAACTATAAATTAATTCATTATAACTTACATCAAAAACGAAGGTTTTTAATGCAATGCCGCATCTTTTGTTAATGTTTTTTTTTATTTTTTTAGGGAATATAACGAACGAACGAATTTTTTTTATATATTTATCAATTATAGTATGTTCTATACAAACATACGATATATATTATACGATGTTTTTTATATATTATATTGCGAGTGATAAATTGATAAAAAATATTATATTATACTTTAATTAAAAAAATTTATTTAAGTAAAAGATTTTTTTATTTAGCGGACGCCATTTTGTTAAACGTCATACCAATTTTTCCATACACTTTTGCATGGTAACTATATGATAAACGAGAAACAAATTTACTACAAATAAAATATTGACTGTATTTTAAATATTACAAATTTTAATAGTAATTCTATGATAAAATCATTCATGAAATTTACTCATATGTATGAAATTATCTGGCCAGTTACTCTAGTAGTCAGTACACTCGACGGCTACATCAAAGGTTGTGGATTCGATTCCACCCAAGTCAAACATTTCTGTGAAGAGCAGGAATATTTGTTCTGTGGGTCTGAGTACAAAAAATATTTATATAATTATATATTTAAATATCTATACAAGTACATATATATACGAGTATCTACATATAGTAAAAGCCATAATGCTAATTTTCGGATCAGATATGAGTTGTCCTTACATATCATATTTTTTTGTATATTAATATTCACTATTTTTTTAATTTTCTTCTAAATAGTGTTCTAAGTAATCGACACAATAAAACACGACTTCTATCAACGAATGCCCTTAGCAAACTAAGTATCTATGTTTAATATTATTGCTATTTTTTCAAGTGAATTTGTGTCATGTCTTGACACGATACGTTACCCTTCGCTCAAGTTCCATGGAGGTATGTAATGTAAAAAAAGGTAAACACGTAATGAATTGTTATTCTATGTTAGAACAATTAAATGCGTCCAATAACACATAACTGAGAGCCAATGAGCATTATGGGTAATAAAAAGTAATTGTCAAGTACATCTGCCAGTAGTTCCTACCTATTAGTTTAATTATCATTTTTTATTCCATATTCCACGCAGTAAATTCTAAAAACAAGGGATGATTTATGGGTTTTACTGCAATACTATTGAATTAATTGCTTGTCAAGACAGCTTTCGTCAGTTTGTTATTTTCTTACAATAGACGTAAGTACATCTGTGCTCCTAAGGGCACACATACACTTGCAATATTGTCAATGCGTGTACGCGGCATATATTGTGGTATTGTTTACAAATTTCCGCCCGAACCTTCGACCGCGTAGTAGATGCGTTGAAAAAACTATGCAGCTTATGTATTATTCCAGACTATAACATACCTCTGTGCCAAATATTGTTCAGATCTGTTCAGTGATTTTTGCGTGACGGAGTTACAAACCTTCACCCAGCAGTCCTCACAAATTCTCGCATTTATAATATTAGTAGGATTTTGGAATTTTATTTCTCAAAAATTGTCCATTATCTAAACCAATTCACAATGGAGCAGCGTGGTGGAGTATGCTCTAGGCCTCCTCATTAAGAGGAGAGACCCGTGCGCAACAGTAGGCCCTCAATGAGTTGAAGCCATTGTCAATTTTATTGTCACAACTTTATTGCAGGTGTGTGTGCACCCTAACAATTCTAAGTGTACACTTGCGAGCAATGGCGTATATCTTTATATTTGTAATGTATATAATATATCTGTTTAAATTTATCTGTATACATCCATCCATCAGACATATTTTTTTTTTTCATATTACAAGTTAATGCTTGACTTCAATCCCACCTGATGGTAAGTGGCGATGTATTCTTAGATGGTAAAGCGCATTAACTTAGAAGAAGCATATTCACTCTTGTCTTGAAGACGCCTACATTATATTTCAGCGGAAACACAGACGCTGGCAATTTATTCCAATTCTTTGCGGTCGCAATACAAAGGTCGCGAAGCGTGTCGTCCGTACCGGGATATCCACGGTGTAAGGATGGATACCCGGGGTGTGTCGTGTCGTAATATGGTAGAAAGGTGTGGAGGGGTATTAAGTCGTGTAATTCCTGCATACACTCTCCAAAATGTACCCTATAGGATACATTGGACGTACACTGCTGCACATAACTCTGCGTCTGACTTCTATCTCCTCCTAGAATATCCTGGTCTTCCAGCATGGGATTAGGGTCAGTATTAGACCACAACAAAAACAAATTATACCATAATTATGTTCATTTATTGTTCCCGACTTCAAAACGTTATCGCCCACGTATAGATTTCTAAACCAGAATAACAGTTAGTAGAACATGTTTGTATAATTAATTACATAATTCTCAAAAAATATCTAAAACAAAGTTAACTAAAAATATTTAAAAACACAATCTTTAATTATAGATCCATAATACAAAGAAACAGACAAAATTTCATAACTG
>DWJZ01009025.1:0-10961 GCA_018249125.1 Asbolis capucinus
CCTCCACCAGCAGCGTGAGCAACTTAAAAAACGCGCTACAGTTCTGCAACAAGTAACACGAGTTCAAAAGTATTTAGGACTATTTTAACCAGTTGATCAAAACCGAGAAAACACTTATTTTATGTCATAGATAATCTTAAGATAAATCGAAAACTCTAGATCATTGTAACCATAAGCGGTTCACTGTAACAGTTTAGGGCAGTCAAAACACAATCTTCTGCTTATTTCTAGCTGAGGTGCTAGGTTACCCATTCAAATCACTTTTAAAGATAAAACTGCCAGGCACGATTAGTGCACGACTTACGAGTTACGCAGTGAGAACAAATCTTATGAGAATCTTTTAAATTTTTCTAAGACCAGTGATTTAGCGAAGTTTTCTCTATTTTTAGTACATTTTTTTTAACATAAATAAGTTGGCGCTTGACTACGAATCTACCAGATAATAAGGGGCGATGAAGTCTTCGATGATAAAGCGCATTAACTTAGTAGAAGCTTATTCACTCTTGACTTGAAGACATTGAAATCGGACGAGAAATTACAAAATATGTAAAGATATGAAAAGAACATGCACCTTAGTACTCACTTCAGAGTGCTTTGCTATCGCCTGGAAAATCATGTTGATAATCTTCTGTGCGAGAGGCTCGTTCCAGCGGCACAGCGCGAAGATCAGCGAGCGCGTCTGCTGCAGGTTGAGACAGTCGCGCGTCTGCTGGTACAGAAATGGAAACCCCTGCGCCCAAAATATACTTGCTGGTTATTTGCACTTTAGTTGGATTATGCATGATAATGTTGATGACACAATACAATGCTTTTTTCTTGTTGAAATTGACTAACTGGAAGAAGGGAGCAGATACGCCGCTCCCTCAGGGTGATCGAGTGCGACGTGTGACAGGACGACATAACCTATAATTATTCACATCAAGTATATGCAAAAATCAATTTTTTACAAAAAAAAATCTTTATTCACTTCATGTACGTCAATTACAAACATTTCGTAAGGGCCTCTGTACTAGGTGGAAAACCTGTATTACTGGGTACCCCGCTCGTACACCCGTTGGACATAATATATGTATGTAGGTACAATTCGAAATGAGGTAAAAATTCTTTAATTATCAAGAGTATAGTCACAGCATCAAATTATAAATACAACATTAGTCGGTGTTTCTTCAGAAAATCGTTTAATAAATACTTTCATTTGATGTCCAGTCAAATCGTTATTCAGCTATCGTCATAGTAACCTTGGCATGTATCAAGGCGCGCGCGTCCTCATCAGGCAGCGCGAGGTGTCCGGCAGGGTCCCGAGAACGCTCCACGAGCCCGGCGACGAGCGCGACCATCTTGTCAAGCGCGCCGGGCCGCAGCTTGTCACCTGCCTCACCGCCACCACCACCACCACCCCCACCACCCCCGCCACCCCCACTCCCGCTGCTCCCAGCCTCTTCTACCGGGGATTCCGCCTAAAAGTGAAAATCATCATAGTAAGGTAAAGGCACTGTGTCAATATAAATCTAAATGTACCACTATCATTATACAGTTGGAATTATTGAATGTTTTTATTATATGGTTAAAAGTATGTAACCCTTTCAAACTCTAAGAATAATTAATTTTATGACCAATACACACATGATTATTATGCAGATACGTAATCACTTTTTCTGTTCGAAATACATTTTGGAATTTCTGATAACGATACTCACAAATAAAAAGATCAACGGTGTCAAATGATCTCAGTCCGATAACTCTACGTTAGAAATCAAACGTTCACTAATACAATTTGTTGTATACAATATATAAATGTTGAATTCAATTTAAATACAGAAGGTGTGCATAAGCTAAATAATAAAAAAACTCACCGTAGCAGAGTTCTGTCCGAGATAGAAGTTGACCATGCTGGAGATGGCGTTGACTCGCAGCATGAACCGGCCTTCTTCCTCGCCCATCTTGCTGAACTCGTACAGCAGACTGAAGTATTCCGTCAGGTGGCGTAGGTGAGACCTTGCGCCGTTCTCCATCTGAAGATACCTCACTCGTTACATCTTAATGTACGACGTAAATTCGCAAATTTAAACTTTAACACTAAATAACCTAAAAATCGAAAGATGAACTTTTGTAAATGAAAGATCTTTTATAAATTATAGAGTTATGTACTTACCAAAGACAACAACATTCTTATAAACCTAGTAACACAGCTCGCTTCCCCCAATTTACTATTATCCTCGCCTTCCTCCATACCTTGTAGGTATAAGGCACAATGACTAGACCTGAAAAACAAAATATATATTATATCATATCATGTTTATAGTCTAAGTAAAATGTGATTGTTAACAATATTATGTGAAACATATGGCATAAAATAATCGCGACAATCACAATAAACAGTTAGTGTTTGTTTGTTTAAGAAGCAGGTCCATCCCTTTATTCCGGCAGTACTCATATACCATAGTTGACATGTCTACTCATGAGACTGCTATAAACATAAAAAAGACCTAATAACATACGACATTTAGTAGAAAAAGTAAACATAATAAACTAACCTCAGCCTTTGTATAACATGCATACATAGCCTCTGAAACATCTGCCGGACCATTTGATTCGGACATTTTATTAGCACCTGTAATTTTTTAATTTTGTCAATACAATACAAAAGTGTTTATTTATTATACACTACAGCAAATTACGATATTATTAAATAGTATACACAAATGTATTATCAAATAGTATACACAATACGATAGTATACAAAAATTGGTGTTCTTATCGTTAGTTTAACTTAGGAACAATCTCTTCTAGAGAACCACTGGAAAGAAAATATTGACAATATGAAGAAATGTAGGATGCTCATAGAGCAAAAACAAGATAAATATGAAATTATAAACGTTACTGACTGTACCACAAAAAGTCTTAAAATTATCAGATCAGAATGGATGGCTTAAGAAGATATTATATTTTTAAACCTAATAGGAAGTAATATACGAGTCATATTAACCTGCATCGGCCACCACGTATCGTCGGCCATGTGCCCCAGAAACCATTCGGAAGCCGCAGCCGACGCGTTGAATTGCTTCGTCACCAGCTCCACCCAGGAGACCATCGTCGGCTAAGCGAATGAGAATTTATACATATAACATGGAGTTATAAAAGAGAGCGGCGCACACCTCTAATTCCGAAAGAAATGAGCGTATCAGAAAGTAATTATCACTTGCTACGATAAAGGAAAAAATATCCTGAGGAAACCTGCACACCTCAGAGTTCTCCACAAAGTCTTACAAAGTGTGTGTGAAATCAACCAATCCGCTCTTGGCAAGCGTGGTGGACCATGACCTGTACCCCTCACGTTGTGAGAGGAAATTCGAGCCAAGTAGTGGGTCTATTATGGGCTGCGTAAAGATGAATGTGCACTCATGTTGACGAGATAGTGATGTCACAAAACCTTCATAATTGAGACTGATGACAGTTGAATATTTAATTTCCTTTCATTTTTAATGTCTTACCTTTTCCTTGGCGTGTATGAAGGTCTCGATGAAGAAGGAAGTGGACAACCGCGCAGCAACTTCCGTTATCTCCGGCCGCAACGTTAGCAGCGACTGCGGCACCGAGCTGCACATCTGACCCATGAACCTGTGTCATGCAATAAACTATTTATACCTGCTTTTCAAACAATTTATTCAAATGGCTAGGTTACAGAACTAGTTTGTAGTGTGAGGTCCCGGGTTTGATGAAGGTCAACGATAAATACCGGGGTACTATTTATCCGTTTACTCATAACAAGTATATGCCGCTGGTGTGTTATGGCTAGTGACGATCGTAAGTATCGACAAAATTAAGTAACAGGAACGGGGTTGATAGGAGGATGTATAACCGCCTGGGCGATTCCGTAATTTGGAATGCACTTAAAGTCGTCATACCCGGTTGCTGTCATTATATAGCAATCGTTAAGTCATGTCGGTCGGCCTTAGTCACGAAGCGTGACCTGTGCTTAGTAAAATTACCATCAAGGAATAATGGGAGGAGGGCTAAGGGACCAACGGTACATACCAATACAGGATAGAACCTAGTATACTTTTTACTAGTGATTATATACTACGTCAGTATATACGAACGTAAAGTAAGCGTGCTGGAAGATGTTCTTGTCATGCAGGAAGTGCATGTTGTCATCCCAAATCCAGTGCAGCAGGTCGGGCGGCAGCGCGATGGCAGCGGCCGCGGGGTCACTACTGCGTCGCTCCACAGGCCCGCAGCTCTCCTCCGACCGAGACGACTGAACATAACAACCACACATGGACACTTTAATATTTTACGATATGTATTTTTTAGGCGGTGATAGCCTAGGGGTTAAAAATTCAGCCTTCTACTCGGAGGGTCTAGGTTCAAATCCCAGGGTGCGCACTTCTGATTTTTCAGAGTTTTGAGAGGGCGTTTTAAGCATTTAAATGTCACTCGCTATAACGGTAAAGGAAAACATCGTGAGGAAACCTCAATGCAGGGGAGTTTGTAATACTCAAAAGTGTGTGAAGTCTGCCAATCCGCAGTTGGCTAGCGTGGCGGACTGTGGCCTTAACCTTCTCATTCAGAGAAGAGATCCGTGCTCAATAGTGGGCCGTGATGGGTTGAAATAACGATGATTTTTTAGGCAGATTTATTTTGTTGAGATCCTATCCTGCTTATATTAAAAATGCAAAAGTGTGTGAGTATGGATATTAGCAACCACTGCAGCATGAATGTAAATGACATTTGACGGCGTTAGATTATAGTCTGGCAACACACGAGCTACTTTTTGCCAAAATATATATTTTTTTAATTTTACATTATATGTTTAAGAGAATTCATTTCGGAAACAGATAAGCCTAACTGCATCCTGTTCTATAGATGTATGAGAGATAGTTGGGGTAACATAGTTTATTTATATTGGTTCTCAAAAAATATATATACCTGTGAATTTAAATTTTTATTTTATTTTATGTTCTTAGATACACCGTAGTTATCGGAGTGGCAGTTACGAGTGATGTCGTTGATCCCGTTATATGATCTTTAATCCGGGCGGTATTAAAGTCTTCCGACACTTGGGTTGGCCACTAATCCCTCCGCCAATCCGCATTGGAGCAGCATGGCGGAGTATGCTCTAGGCCTCCTCATTAAAAGGAGGTATAAGGTAGGTTGGAGCCATACCTGTGGCTCCTCCTGCTGCCCGCTGTCGGAACCTCGCTGCGCGCGCGGCGGACTCAGTTCATAGAACAGCATGTACGCACTATTCGTCTTCTCGAACGAAAAGTCCAAAAACTTATCTGTGACTGAATCATAAGTTTTGCTCTGGAAATAATTGGGAACTTTAATAACGATTTAAAAACACGACGTACAAAATAATTTGCGAATCAAAACTTTTACACACATCTTTTGATTTTGACAACTCAGTATGGAAAAACAAACTCCATATTTTCAACAATTCCAATACATTTTTAAAATAACATAGCGTGGACACAGGGCAACAGAAGAATGATTTGCTCAAGTAGCAATTAAGACGTCAATTTAATATAATGATAAGCCTTGGCTTCCGATAGGGAACTCCTCAACGGTGAACGTCAGAATTTGTTTTTTGCCACAGATTATTTTCAAGTTCAAATAGAAAAAAAAGCGGAGATACACACGGTCATCTCTCCCCCGAAACACTCTGCAGCTATGTGCGCGGGGTCGAAGGGCTTGACCTCAGCGTCGTTGAAGAGCAGCCAGCGGTCTGCGTGCTCATGCTCGCGGTCACGGATGAACGAGTAGTAGTGCCCGCCGTCCGCCGTACCCGTGTGTACCGTCACGCCTATCAGCTCGTATCTGGAATGTCACAACGTCTTAGACTATATCTACTTGTATGCAGTTCACAAAAATCAATAATAATGAGGTTTATTGACACTATTACTATAGTTTTGACCGTACCACTCAAATGATGACACCCAATGAACGTGCACATCATTACGTCTGTGTAATAATAATTTACGGAAAAAAACATTATTTAATCTTTATAGCGTATAGTTTAATATAATAAACTTAATATAGAAGTTATCAAAACAAAGGTATATTTTCCATACTCATAATGTTCTTCTGTTTCCGAATTATCATCGCCTTCCACCGAGCCACTACTGTCCCCCTCTTTTTTTAGTTCCTCTGACTTCCGTTTTTCTTCTGTAAATTAAATAAGTCGAATAAATACCAAAGTGTAAATATAAACAAAAACAAACAATAATATTACAAAATTCTATTAATTAAAAATAAATAATTTTTAAGTTACAAAATGGTTGAAAAAATTCAATGCTGTATACGAATATTAGTTTTTTTTTAATGAGGAATTGATTGCAAAATTTATCTAATTCATTCCCATTTATTTTAACAAACAAATGTTATTTAGTGTAAACAATAAATAGAAATTGTACAAATAATTAAGAAACTAAGGTATAATGGCAGCCTTATCTCTTCTAGACTTTGGTTAGGCACGTAAAAAGAAAATAAAACTGTTGAATGTCATAATAAGCTTGTTATCAAGTTAAATTTTTTTGTTGTAATATATTAGCGAGCATTACCATGGTACTGCGCGGGCATGAGGTGTTTCTCGACGTATCCAGACATGTCGAGCCGCATCGGGAACGAGAAGTGAGTGTTGACCTTCTCCTTCAGCATCGTCAGCATGTTGAAAGTGTACCGCATCGTGTTGAAGCACAGGATGCGGGGCAGCTTCTTGAAGCACGCCCTGACATACAAGTGCATTCCTTTACCAGTATTCCATTCCAATATAGTGTATATTCGATTATCCGATTCTCAAGTATGAGGATTCACGCTTATCCGGACTACCAACACACATATAACTTTATTAACACACAGCAGTGTCTGAGCTCGCATTATATGCCCGCGCCGCGATACATCTCTATCCAATGTATTTATTTACTGACATTATGTATTATTCTATAATATTAAAGCGCTTTTCTGCACACATTCGATTACCCGGATTTTTTAATATTAGAATGTCTCACCATAACACTATGAGCATATCTCATCATATCTAGGGCATACAAAACTGTATAGTACATTCTATAACTAAAAAAGCAATTATACGACAGAAAGTTCAGAATTATAGTTTTCCACACTATCATGCAGGCCTAAAACATTTACCGAAACATCTCGCAGCCGCCGGTTAAAAAAAATTAAATATTAGTGAGCCTTTTGCCGTTTTCTTCTCCTCTTTATTATGGCTCCTTTCCAAAATGGTGGTAGATTCCAAATAAATACGTTCATAAAGGTATTCAAAAATTCCTACAGGAAATAAATGATTTGACTTTTAAATGGCACATACCGTTTCTCAGCTCGCACTTTGGTCGAACAGTGGCTGCAGGTGTAGCAGTTGTCGCCCTCGAGCGTATCTTTGACGGTGACCTCGTCCAGGCTCTGGTGCAGGTTGCGCATGTCGGCCACCTGGCACCGCACCGTGTAGAACTCCTCGAGCGTGCGCGACACGTGCGGGCAGTCCTGGGTTCAATAGCTAGTATTTTAGGGGGTTTTCTCCACCCTGACATAACCTCAAATATTCAAGACGCAATTTAGTCTGTTTTATTCAGTTTGTGATACCCAGTCAGTGGATATACAAGACCAAAATATTAACAAGATCGTGATTATTTTAGTAACAACCATAGGTAGTAACACTCTTATATCTTCCCATGTTATATTTACAAGCGGTGAAAAATAAGACTATTTAAAATATGCACTCCATATACAACATACTATCTTATCTACTAAATATCAATATAATTCTTGGAATAATATTAGTTTTGTGTTGAAAACTTCAATCTTTAATCTACCTGTTTGAAATAATACAATCAATACACTAAAGAAATTTACGATTTCACACGAATTGAAAAAATACTAATTCACACATGATTATTAAATTATAACAAATTGCCCTGAAAAGCGGTTATGCTTCTAATAATTGAAAGATCGTTATTATTACAATTTATAATAAGCGTATTACAGGAATACAATAACGTCTTACATATATAAAGTACTAACCAGCGACACAACATTGTTGCTAAGCACGCCGCAGAAGAGCGTCTTGACGAGCTGCTTGAGTTCTGGAGTCATCTCCTCCAGCTTAGAGACGAGGTCTATGAAGAACTCCGCCATGTCCTTCTGCTCGCCCGTGTTCAGCGGCTGGTGGTCCATCTGGTATACCTTGCAGAAGCTGCGCGGGTTATACGCTTTACGCTCACTCTCCTGTACAATAAAAGATAACGCCATTTATATAGAATCAATACGTATATCCACGAAAATAATACGTATATGAATGTAACAAAACATATAACTATGTAAGTAGCTAGCGACTTCATTTTGCACTTTAGTCAGTTTCAATATATGTGACGTTACATTATCTGTTGATTTACTTTGTAAAATATTGAAAAGTAAACTAATTTGAAGCTGTTTATTAAGTTATATAGTACATTAAACGTTTTCAATTTAATCTTCACTTATTAATATAATTTGATAACTTGGAAAATGTTTCTAGGCAACTGGATCTTAGATTTAGATCTAGATGACCGATTCGTTACTACGTTGAATATACAGTCATCTTACCAAAAGGTATGCAAACATCCGCTGCATCTCATGCAGCGTGGGTGAATGTCTGCTGAGTGCGGGGTCGGCCCGCAGCACGGCGGCGCGCGCCTGCGGCATCATGTACAGATGCTGCATGCACGACGCCATGTAGCACGTCGCGCCAAGGTTCGTCAGGCCAACGTACCCGCACTCGGAACGAGACTCCTCCGCCGGCCAGTAGTCCCACGGGTACGATGATTGAGGGCCTGGTGAGAGGATGTTAGTTTGTCAACTTCAAAATATATAATGATATGCGGAAAAACAAATACCATATTTTTCTGCAACTATTTAAAATCCTATATACTTTGAACTAGCTTTCGGCACTATTACAAAAGAAATTTGTCTAGACTGCTCGATATTGACACCGTATTTTTGTATGGAACCGATATATGAGCTAACGTGCCACGTTGACATCAGTAAAACCGAAGATACTAAAGATTCACTGATAAAATACGTCATCCATGAAGATATACAGAAAGAAAAGAATTGCACCCACACTTAAACGTGTTTCACATTGTTACTGAATCAAGCATAATTTTTGAGTATTTAAAATTTCAAAATAACACTAGATATAAAATCTGTTCCACGCGAACGTAATTAGGAAATAAAGCTAGAGGGTTACAAATTCATTCATAAGCAGTGTAACTGACCAGGCTTGTGATGTTCCATGAGTTTATGGTGCAGCACCATGTAATTGTCGGGTGCACCGCGCACAAGCTCCACCAGCAGGTCATAGGCGGCTGCGCGGGACTTCTGAGACTTGCACTTGGGCAGGTTGCGACGTTCCGGATTCGGTACCTCGAATAGGAACCCGAACACCTGCACACGTAGTGATGTAATATTATCGATTTTTCGATCGACTTTATATTTCGGGCAAGGATAATATAGTCCAGTTTTTTCAATGCAAAACGACGGGGACTATATTTATGTTATAAATCTTAAATAAAAACGGTTCATCAATGAAACATAATATTACGAAGCTGAAAAGAAATTAAAACTTTCATATT
The DNA here is from genome assembly GCA_018249125.1 of Asbolis capucinus. Taxonomy (NCBI): domain Eukaryota; kingdom Metazoa; phylum Arthropoda; class Insecta; order Lepidoptera; family Hesperiidae; genus Asbolis; species Asbolis capucinus. The sequence goes on from DWJZ01009025.1 coordinate 9,630, forward strand.
TTTCATTAACACACCACTACAACAGGTAAAGTGGGAGTGTTTTTTTTCTCATTTTTTCTTACTAACTCATTATAAATGTCAAGCTAAGAGTAATCTATAAGTGTAAGCTACGTAAATGGCATAACGAATCTGAAATGAAAACTACCTCGAATAGCTGCAGCTCTGCTAGTCTTGTCTATCAACAACGAACATTTTCTATCTAACAAAACACTGCTGAAAAAAAAACAGAATTGAGAAACGACAATCGATTCGGTACGTTCAACATACCATTTCAAGTGTCCTAGTCCCCTGCTCCGATGTCTTGAACCTGAGCGGGTGTTTGACGAGATGTGTGAGCAGGCTCAGCTGTCCGTACAGGCCGTCGTCGGGCGCGCACGGCTCAGCGCGCTTCTCTATGATCTCGCGCGTCTCCAACGACGAGCGAATCTGCTCGCACAGTTCGTTCAGGTCTGGAGCACCGCTGTCCTCAGATGTGGCGCCCTCTAGTATTTTTACAATAATTCAGAAGTAGTAGAATAGTGTTATAAAACGTCTATGATTTCAAAGTGTGTAGTCGTTTCAAATGTGTGGTGATGTTGATTTTTATATTTTTTAATTTAGGTTAAGTACTAACATAGGAAATAAGTAATTGTAAAACTAACATATATGAGTCCTTTGTTAAACCGAAATAAAAATTATTATTATAATTAAGCAATATATTTCGTTTTTTTTAAGTCAAAGTCAAATCTTTCGTTCAAATAAAATGTTTGGTTCAGCAATCTGTGCGATTTCCTTTTGATGTACATATACTCTGAGATTTATACGTAGGTACTACATAACACCGCTCTCACTTTATATTCCATCTTTCTCCTTTTCTTTATATTTTTAGACATTTAAACATCAAGTTACCTTTAAAAAAATCTTCGGGTAAGCCGTCTATAAGTCGACACACAAGCCAGAAGTAATCCCGACACGCTGGCCCGTAAGGTTCCTTGCCTTCTTCCGCGTGATGGTGAACCACCTACAACGAACATTTACAGCATACATATGTAATATATAATGTTATAAATGTGAAAGTTTGTGAAGTGGTTTAGAAGTATGGATTTCCTTCAGGCAATAATCGTTAATGGATTAAAATGAAACTTGGCACACGTATAGATTAGTTAGTCATATAGGTTTTGACAGGCCGGTTGATCTAGTGGTTAGTGAACCTGATTACTACACCGAAGGTCGTGGATTCGATTGCCACCGAGGTCAAACTTTTCAGTGATGAGCAGGAATGTTTGTTCTGTATCTGGGTGTGTAATAGAAATATCTATTTAAGTACATATGTATTTCAAAGTATATATGTAT
>DWJZ01009026.1:0-10961 GCA_018249125.1 Asbolis capucinus
GATACAGAGAAGATTAGCATGGCCCCTGCGCAAGGATGACACGCAAAATCGTGAAGCGTTCCACATTTTTTGGACACTTTCCTTTTAAATAAAGATTATTTTGGTGTTTAATGTTTTGGAGAAGTAAGTAAAACAAATTCAAAAATATTATCGCGTGGGTATGTGACGCTTATGTCCTGAGTTCGATCCCCACGCATGGTTATTTTTTTTTATGAAATTTTACCAGTATATCTTTTGTTTTGGTATTATTTATATAAAGAAAATTTCTTATAACATAATTGTATTTTTATATAAGACATTATTTCTAACACTATCTCAGTCTGCTTTTTTTAACATAAATTGTACTCATGTTACGTTTTTTTTGTATATAACGAAATTTTGACATCGGTATACAAAATTGTTCGGTATCCGTATACAGAATTGTTCAACCTGGTGCCACCATCTACATTCCTTCACCGCACCACACGCCAACGGTTGTAATTTCACCCGCACCGCCTCGATTCATGGCAGTCGTCCACTGTTCGTTTTCACGTTCTTTCCTGCCACGAACTTGCAACCTATGAAACATGTTTCCATTTCAGGTATTTCCTCGGCGCTATGACATGGGGCTCTTTAAAAAGAGTGTTAATAATTTCCTTCAAGGCCGGCAACACACCAGCGACTCTCCGGATGTTGCACGTGTCCATAGCGACGGTGCCCACTTACCATACCATGACGGGCCGTTATCCTGTATGTTAGTCTCCGTTATAAAAAAAAAACCAACTGTAAGTTGCTTAGAATTTCCAAAATATGTCAAATTAATTCCTGTTTCTTTGTTCACGTATTCCCAAAAATCTTTCATGTATTTTAAACATACAAGGAAAGTAATTTAAAATAATAAAAATATGTAATTCATTTATTTATAAATAACGAAATTCGATCGTTTGTATAACAAAATTGTTTACTCACATATTAAAATTATGGCTAAATTATAAATATAATATACTTATTAAATGCATTTTAAATATAAAAATAAAATTATTTACACAATATATTATTCTAATGGACGCATTTATTTAATATTCTAAGTAAAAGTATGATTAATTATTACTATACTGAAAAGATGCACATTAATTTTCAATGCTATAATAATCTAGATATATTGTACAAAATTGTACAAAAATAAATCTACTTTATAACTTTTCTCAATTTATATTCTTATGAAAATATACTGGAAAATTACACTAATCAAAATAAATATTATCATACAAAAATAAAAAAATAAATATTAAAAAAAATATATTTTTACAATCAAATCAAGTTTGGCAAACTAATATTAGAAATATTTTTAATTAACTAACTTATAACAATACTTATAAATTCGATGTTCTTTTAAGAATTTGAATTTTCTTTTTAATTAAATTATTAATTTCTAAAACAAATGTATAAACTGTAGACATTTTCGTTGCCATTAACTCGTAAAGTGTAAACTCTTTATAATGTCATCCTTTATAACGATAAACTCCGTATAAAGTATAAGTGAGTACAACTTGGCTTGTTTACGTTGACACCCACATATTATTCATGCACTCCACACAACGATAACTCTTTATAACGATAAGAAATACTCAATTCATTGAGTTTTGTTATAAAGAGTTAACAATACATTTTGATAAGATTGTGTTTTTCTTAAACCCATATAAATAATAGAGCTTGTTTTTAATAATGCTTTATTTTTAAATTAATTTTATCACTAATTTTACTTTCAGTAAAATCAAATTATTATAGTTATTTTTTATGTTTTAAATTCTATATGCATTGACATACTATGTTCATAGTACCTATCAATGCAGATAATAAATACTATGTACATGAGTATAGCAATAAAAAAAAAACATTTTGTTTTTTAAATTGAAAACAGACAAAAAAAAATTACTTATTTCTCATTATCACATCATCAAAGCTATGTTAAGCCTTTTTTAATTCTTGTTTTTTTGTGCTTGAAATTAAATTAATATGATTTCTTACACTCATTTAACTTCGAGCAATCGCCGGTGCCGCAAATGGTGTGAATTTGTGTGTACAAAACTGTTACATAATTGTCTAACCCAACCGGGAATCAAACCCAGGAACCAGGGTTCTTTGTCAATAATCTCTGAGTGTATACGTTTGGTTTTAAACAAATATATAAAATGCAGATATACAATCTATAGACACTTGTGTGCTTTATATCAGTCTGTATTGTGATTTGAAATAGTCAAAAATCAAATCATTTACTAAAATAAATATTAAAATTTCATTTAAATTGTATTCATTGTTTTCTCAGAGTCATATATGATTATATAATTCAAAATTTTTAATATATGTAAATCGAATTTTAAAACAATTCGTATGTTTATTACGTTGATACTGGTTAGAAAACAACTTTTTTTTTTTAAATAAAACTGCAGTATTCGAATCATTCGATTAACCGACACTGCGTGATTTTTTTGTGTAGTTTAAAGTTTTGACTTTCCGTTGGTGCTAGTTAGAAAATAAATATATATAAATTTCTTTAATTTTTTAAAATTAATTATTGATACTGACTGTTTTTTTTTCTTAAACGTCCGTTTAGGTTTTTCTCAATACTAGCTTGAATAGAAGGCTGTATATAAAATGCAGTAACTGATTAATTCAATATCGATATTAGGTTGAATAAGATTTTTTTCTTATTTTTTTTAAATTGCAGTAATAGATTAATTTCAATTAGATAAAAAAAAAATAACTGCAGTAATCGACTCATTCAATATCAATTAGTAAAAATATATATTTTTTTCCAATTGAATTAATCGATTCTTTCCATTTTTTTTACATATCAGTGGTTTAAAACTCTTTTTTTATTTAAAACTGTAGTATCTGGTTGATCCAGTCCCTGAACTCGGAGATACGTGTGTAGACGCCGGGCTGGTTGGGTTCCGCACAGCCGATACCCCACGAGATGACCCCGCCGAGCACGAACCGACTGTCCCTGTCCCGCTGTACCACCATTGGACCACCGCTGTCACCTGTCATCACGATTTAATAAGTATGTTTTGTATTTGTGTCGTCCAAGTGCGGATTGTTGGACTTCACACAACTTTGACTACTCTTATGGAGAACTCTCAGGAGTGGGGGGTAACTCGCGATGCTTTTCTTTAACTCAGCAAGTGATAATTAACTTAAATATGCACATCAATGTGGAAATAAGAGGTGGGCGCTGCAGGATTTGAACCCAGAACCTCTCGTTTGAGAGACCAAACCATTTTTTATTTAACTTAGTGTTAGCAAATTTTAAAAAACAACGCCATCTGTATTTCGTGTCTCTAAACTTACCTTCACAACTATCAGCGCCACCTTTCTTCCATCCCGCGCAGATGAAGATGTTTGGTATGTGTTCGTTGTAGCCCGCTGCCTTGTACATCGCCTCACAAGCTGTATTATTGATCACTGGGACCTCCACCTCTTGGAGGACGCTGGGCAGTGGACCCTCTGGAATCGAGATGGGGATTATGATTAATAGATGTGTTTTGCATACACAAAGGGTACAACTACAACATTGCAACAAAGATAAAATAATTATATGTCAAAGACTTCAACCCAAGTATGGTCCATAACTACTCGTAAGTACGGGTCTCGCCTCGTGACCACTTCATTATCGAAGTAATATTTATAAATAAATATCTAAATAAATATCTTTAGACAACATACACACACGGCCATCTGACCTCAAACTAAGCGTTAGCTTATGCTATGGTGGTCAGATAACTGATAAACATGCATATATACTTTTAAATACATACTTAAAGAGATTTTTACACACCCAGACACACAGAACATACATTCCTGCTCATCACAGAAAAGTATGACCTGGGTGGGAATCGAACCCACGACCTTCGGTGTAGTAGTCAGGTTCACTAACCACTAGACCAACCGGCCTGTCAAACAAAAAAAACATCTTAATCGTTTAGTATTAAATTCGTGATACTTCATTGAATAATTTTAGATTTCAATACTAGATGGCGTAACTTGAGGGTAAACTCCACAGAGTAGCTACAACAAGGTGTATTACCGTCATACAGCCGTCCCCAGCCAGTGACGTACGCAGTTTTGCCAACGTAGTCGTCATCATTGTCTGGCACACACACTGGTAGGATGTTCGGTTGAAACGTCACTGGCTCGTAGAACCTGAATTGATATCATATTAATTAGCAATAAAAAACCAACTTCAAATTTGATCGACAATAATAAAATGAGACTATTATCAGGTACTCCAAATTAATTAATTAATTCTATTAATTAGGGTTAATTTAAAAAAAATATATCCTATGCTGTTCAAATTGAAATGATAGCAAATGACAAGCACCAGATTTCGAATAAAAATAGGCTTCTTATCCGAGAGCCTCAAAGCTTTAAACAATGTTTTAGAGCCAACGTGGTAAGTTAAGTAGCACTCAATTTACGGAATATCAGTCTATACTAAGAATATGAAAATTTAATAGGTATACTATTTACCTAAATTTGTCAAAAACGCATGTTTTCCTACAGTCCCCATTCTCGTTCTTATATAAAAAGTTCAAATTCTTCATTCTGATTCTTATCACGTAGAATCGATTTGCCGTGATTCTATCAGTTCTCACGACGAACATTTTAAAGTTCTTGTTTTATGTTTTACGTATGTTAAATCGTTTGTGATTTTTTTTTTAATCTTTTATCGTTAGGGACATCTTTTCGATGGAATTAGCCGGCAAAGACGTAGATGACCAACGTGATGAAAAGCCAACGATGAACGACAGATGACCCTTATCAAGAACTGGTTCTTTTATCCCCAGCCAGTTTGTTATTTTTTATTTTAACAAATCGTATATTTTCAGCGGTAATATTATTTAAAACTAGCTAAAACACTGAAGTACATACCTAAGCAAGGCCAGATCGTATTCAAAAGTGGCCGGATCGAAGTGTGGGTGGCTGGCTATGATCTGGACACGTCGCTCTGCGAAGCCATAGGGCTCGTCTTCATTGGCCAGGTCATGCTCTCCTAGTCTTACGAGCAATTCTGATGGTGGAACACTGGAAGGTAACAAAAGTGAAGATTGAGACATTTTCGTTCTCTGTCACTCATTAAATTTGATATAAATAGAAATTATTGATGTTTTATTTTAAAAATTTTTTTTCGATAAAAACACATTTAAAAGTTGCAAAAAATTATGATAAATAATGAATTATACAATGCAATCACGGGACAGTGGTGTCCTACAAGCACTTTAAGGATACGTTGCCAAAATTTACAGTTAACTAAGGTTAAAACAATTGTTTTAATCTTTGAATACTGTCATATTTATAAACTAAAATCTGGGGACCCACAAGTGCCCACGCCAAGTCGAGCAAAATTGCAAAATGGCACGGTCACAATATCCCTTTCTCGAAGTCATTCGATCTATCTATTATAATTTTGTTGGGCTTAAATGGTTTTACATATAGAATGAAAATATTAGTTTAGAGCAAGACTTTACACGACTTTCGATAACACCTCTAGGAAAATATATGAACAGGCGATGTAAAACACTCTGATAGCGGCATCATGGTTTGAATGACGTCACTATGTGACGTGTGCGATGTCCACAGTGCCTTGCCTATAGTAGTACCTAACTACACTACAGATCGTAAACAACAACCTTTCAAAAGTGAAGCCTCCGTAGCATCCGTTTTCCTCCTATTCTTCCTTATCCCGCTCATTGAGTTTAAGACTTACCTCTGATTTTTTATCTCATGTGCAATGACGTGTGCTATAATATAAATTGATTAGTATCTTTACCTCTTAGTATCATGACTAGAATTTTAGTACCCGTTTCATGTATACTGATATTAGAAAAAGGAAATATTGGATTGTTTGTGTGTTCCAGGAGAATAAGCTTCGAAACTATTGGGCTGATTTGAAAAATTCTTAGAATCTTACATAGGCTATACAATATTTTCAAAAACGTTAGGGGTTCGTATGAAAACGTTGATTATTTAAGCCAAGGTGCGAAAACATGACCAAAAATCCTTATATACTCGTAGAGTTATAGAAGACATTAATATCTACAAATAAGGCCGCGACACCATATCTAACTGTTCCAGTTATGTCACAAAGACAACTTTTTTCTGGTAACTCATTCTTTCGAAGCAAAGCAAGGGCAGTTTCTAGTTATGGAATAACCAATCAACAAAGCGACAAACGAAACAATATGATGAGCGGTTCTTGTCGATATAATATCAGTAACACCAAGGAAGCAAGGGATTTTAACATATCCAGGAGGTTATTTGACTGCTAACTCAAGCAAGAGGATGAGAGTCCGTCAGGAATTCTCTATTATCCATGGCCAGGCCTCACATAAAGATTATCTAATAATAATAACTAGAGACCTTGAGACAAACGACTTTTCTGTTATCGCTCAGGCCACTAGTTCAAAAATATATGGAAATGACATTTAGTGCAGAAAAATATGGTTTCCGCAATAAACGTCATTCCAATACATGTTTGAGAAAGCGTTTGGCGGGAACAATAACAGAAAAGACATTTGTCTATGGGCGCCAGTCTGGAAAAACATATCGAGCATTTGTATGACACACGTAGTATTAAAGAATTTATTGTATTTCCTAAATGATAAAATATAATATTCTACTTCTCCCTATAAACATTTATTGTGTTTCATGCTCTTTGGATCACGTAGTAATAGTAAAAAGTGATGCAGAGATTTTTCTTCGCTTAATATTTTTTTAGTATCCCACCAATAATGATAACTTATTGGTGGCATTTGTAATCAAGATACTTAGCGCAAAAGCATATACATTATTAAGTTTTTACTTTTTGTTGTAACGACAAGTTTTGTGAGTATCTACTTATCAATACCAATCTCTAATGAACCTGTCTAACTTGTCGTTCTATTATGTACAAAGATATGGGTCTGACACGCCAACAAACCATCACAAAAGACGTAGAAAATAATTACAACTGCATTCGATTTATAAGTGATTTGTACCCACCAACTTTGACTCAATTTTTTTTGTCATATTACCTGCCGATGCAGCAAGCCCGAGACTCACAGCCTACAACAGATACACAGACTCGTCGAGATAGATATAGTGCCAGAGATATTTGTATTGCTATAATACAGACGGACATTTCTTAGAGAATGAAACCATGAAATTTTTTGTACACGTAAACTTAGAAGAGGCAACTGTACACGCCTGAGTTAAACTAATAAAGTACATATTGTGAGTACTCATATTTTTAAATTTGCAGAGAACATTGTACTATGGTATTTGTTTACACTTCTCCACATTTTTGAAGTAACTACGATTCACGTCGGAGTCACATCGTGAATACCCGTATGGAAGTACATACGATAAGACATGATTAAAATAATCGATTTATTCTATGACTGATTCGCTTTATTCTTGATAATGTGACGACTTAAACAAAAAATTTTGGGGTTACTGACGTCTATGGCCACCAACCATTTCTTTCAAGGTGGTCCGTCCAGTCCTTGATCGCACTAAAACTAAATATACATAATTATGATGAGTACTTACTGTTCAACGCAATGCGCAGCGGTAATAGCCCAGTTTTCATTGAGTAACGCCGCCCCACACTTGTGGAGATACGTGGACGTGCGGTATTGCCGCAACGAGATCTGCCAGGGCCACTGACCGAAGGCGGACTTGGTCCCGCCGACGATCCTCGCCTGAGGCCACATCCGCCGGCCGCACACTGCCAGCACCAACAATGTAGAGTTTATTAACATTTTGACACTTCGTATACAACTGTCATGTGCATATATCCGTATAAGTTCACATCACTAATCTGTCTATTGCTCTTGATTGTTCTTTTTTCAAACGTTCCTTATTCTTGATATTTTATCTATCATAATTGTTTATTACTCTGTCACTTCGTATTATTACTATTTTTTTTATTTTCAATGAGTTAGATACCATATAAGATACATACGTACTCTGTACATTAAGTTTATTTATCATTTGCTTTAATTATTATTTATATACTGAAAATGCGTAAAAACTGCGGTATTAATTATGTCTATCTGACTTGATATTGTAGTTTACATATTTATGGGCATAAAAAAATATATTTCACGCAGATTTTTACATTACTTCCTGGTCACTCTTACATACATAGTTCGGTAATTATTGTAATCATTGTTATATAATTGTGTTTGTGCACACATCTTTGCAATTATAATGTATATTATTTTAATAACAAAGAAAACGATTAATCCGCGTCATTATTACTTTGTAGTAATTGCAATGCAAATCACAATTATTGAAAAAACATGTACTTGGAATTTATGGTTTATATGATAAAAAGCTTTTTAGGTATTTTATTTCTCTATTAATTAATTTTAATAATACTTTATGTAGTTTGTACACCTTAGGTAGACAGGTAACAGAAAAAAACATAGAAACAGTTTTTTTTCAGAGTTGCATCTAAATAAATAATAATAAATTTTGATCACACTGTTTTTATCTGTAGCTATTGAACGATTTATTTGCATTTTTTTTATTCACACATAAGGCCAATGTCCGTTGTTACAGAGCCAAACAAAACAGGCATTCGATATTTATACTAAACGGGTTCTGTATCCGAATACATTTCTGGTAATCCATCTTATTTACATACAGAATAATAACAATTAATATAATTATTAACTAAATAAAATTTTTACATCACTATAAACTTTATAAGAAATCGCGCACTTGTCCCAAACCAAAAAAAAAGAACAATTCATACAGATAACACAAACTGTTTTAATTTTAAAAATCTACACTGTTAAAACAATTTGAATATATAGATAACGCAACGTGACATTCTGTTCGTAATTTTGTTGCACAGATTAATTCACTGAATTGTTTTTTTTAACACTTTTTTTAATTGAACTATTTATTCTTTTTTTATTTAAATATCTGTTCGGCGACGAACAACATGACTGTGTTGTCTCAACGTAGCCGCGTACTACTCTTTGTTTCGTATACAAGGATATTTTTTATTGTAGTTCCAGCGCTCCTGTAGTTCTTTGACCTGCAGTATTTCGCGAGTTTACAACGATTGTAATAAAAGAACTTGAGAATGGGATTAGCAATGAATATTTTCATAACATATAATTTGTTTACTTGGTTAAGAAGTTGTAGGTACAGAAAAGAGATTGGACAGTTGTGAATAGACGTTGACGTCGCACACAATTACTTTTTTAACTGTAGTTTTGAAATTTTTATTTTTTAAATCATATCTCCAATTAAAAAATGTTAATTTTATAAATTCTATAGAATAAAACTCTTTGATAGTGTGTCCGCAAAAGTAGAAAAAAAGACATATTTTTTAAATACCATTCTGCGTTTTCAAATTCGGACATGCAAATTAAAAAAAAATACATATTTTGTATCTGTATTATTTATTTTATTTCGAGTCTTTAATATTCGTAGTTATATATTTTGACTCGAGTTACCATCTTACATCACTAGATACTACATTTTATTCCATTGATGTTTCATTTGGTTTTGTTATTTGAAAATTTTATTCTTTTTGATTTTCCGTTTCTTTTCGCTATCGTTATCTAATATCGTTTGTACGGAGACAGTGACGTTACAAGAACAAACATGGCCGACAGCAGGTTGTGATCAGAAAAAATATAATGTAAAAAAATCTTAAATTAATTATTATTTACCATCTAAAACCACATCGCCGTTTACCATCAGGTGGTATAGTACTATTTTTTTATAAAATGTAAAAGAACGGATATAACTTAAAAAAAAACAAAAAAAAAACTAAATAAAAAAAAACCTTAGAATTTTTTTTTATATAACTATCACTACCAGTTATGAGTTTCCGGAAGCAAACCAAGATCAGGATGCTGTATCAAGACCGTGATCTCAGAAGCGATACCATCTCAATTACAATAAACGTTGAAGGTGTTCGACTGCGGCCACCATTCAACCATGACAGTGACCGTGGACAACAACTATACCACCAGTTTATACATACATAGAAAAATAATATTTCACCGTATTAAAATAAAGTTATTATTCAACCCATTTCTTCCCCACTAGTGGGTTCGGGTTGGCCTTATAATGAGGATGCCGTAGCCTACACTGACCAAGTGCAGACTGGACAACACACATTTGTGAACTCGAAGAACTCTCAGCAGTGTAGGTGTCATGGAATTTGTTCACCGTAACATTTCCAGCAGTTCTAGACCAACGTTCAAACCACTAGGATGTCACTTAAACAAGTAGAAACTGATGCATAGACATGCTTAAAACTGCACGTCAAGGTCATTACTCGCACATGCAAATATGACGTCACTTGTTTTATATTACAAGCAGGCAAATAAGCAGACGGTTTATCTGATAGTCATCTCATCATCATCTTAACCCATCACGGCCTACTGTTCAGCACGGGTCTCTTCTTTGAATAAGAAGGTTAAGGCCATAGTCCACCACGCTGGCCAAGTGCGGATTGGCATTCACACCTTTGAGTTTTGCAAACTCCCCGGCAGGTTTCCTCACGATGTTTTCCTTCACCGTAGCGAGTGACATTTAAATGTTTAAAACGCACATAACTCCGAAAAGTCAGAAGTGCGCGCCCTGGGATTCCAACCCGGACCCCCCGAGTAGGAGGCCGAATTCTTAACCACTAGGCTATCACCTGATGGTAAATGATCAGTACGCCTGGACATTAACAACACCGGACTGGGGTGTTGCTAATGCGTTGCCTGCCAGGGAGGAAGTAACAGAGTACGCGGGAAAGAGACAAAAACAAGGCAAGCCGTATGTCGCTGAAGGAAGTGGAACCAATATAATAAATTAATATTTTAACACATTAATAATTAATATTTTAATATCTTTGGACAATTCACACACGGCCATCTGACCCCAAATTAAGCGTTAGCTTGTGCTATGGTGATCAGACAACT
>DWJZ01009027.1:0-10961 GCA_018249125.1 Asbolis capucinus
AGATTGGCAGACTTCACACACTTTTAAGTTTTGCAAACTCCCCGGCATGCAGGTTTCCTCACGATGTTTTCCTTCGCCGTTATAGCGGGTGACATTTAGATGCTTAAAACGCACATAACTCCGAAAATTCAGAAGTGCGCGCCCTGGGATTCGGGCCCCCCTCAGTAGGAGGCCGAATTCTCAACCACTAGGCTTTCAATATCACACAAATATCGGTTGGAGAAAGCCTCAGCTCTGCGAGTAAAGTCGTCGGTCCCGGTTGGTATCGTTAGGTAGCAATCGCTAAGCCATGTTGTAGGCCTTCGGGTGATACAGAAACTTCCGATACATGTTACCACTAACGCCTCCTCTTTTATCACCCGTACTGCAAGGGACTGGATTAAGTTGCCTGCGTCGGCGTTTCCATTCGATTACCATGTAAATGTCTTAAAGTCAAGAGTGACTAATCATCTAAGTTAGTGAGCTTTACCATTAAAGACTTATCGTCATTTACCATCAGGTGGGATCGTAGTCCCACTAACTTATTTATGGCAAAATAAAATAGTCAACGCTAGTTCTAAAATGCATGGGAATGCCATTGGTGCAGAAATATATGGCGTATGGTTCTGCAATAAGGGTAATTCCCATATGGAATCAGCGCTTGAAGTGAACGATAACACATTTGCCTATGGGTGATGTTCAGTTATAAAAATCCATACATACTCAATAAGCCATCAATGGATTACATTTAAAAAAATCCTAATTCAATTAAAGTTAATACAATTTAGTAAGTTCATAGTTACAATCGTTCAAATTAATATAATTCGTAGTAAATTCAAGTCGACTAGTAACTTATAAAACAGTAAAATTTTCCAAATGTGTCATAGCTCATTTTGATCCGAACTTCATTAAAAACCTGAATCAAACAGCTGGTACGATGAGCAACGAAATCGACTCGTAGCGCTCATCCATCCTGTGATATTACATGCTGCAGGCTGCGGGCTAGAGACTGCGGGCTGCAGGCTGCAGGCTGCGGGCCTACGTCGATATTGCAACGTTCCGCGAAATTTATTGCAAATGTACCGCAAGACATATTCCATATGTGGAACGTAATCTGTTAGGTACTTTGTGAAGGAGCCGTTTCGTTGCAACCTTTATTTATATTTTGTATTCTGTATCGTTATTTTTATCTCAACAAAAATGTCATCGCATATTATTTGAAAAATATGTTACATAATGAGAAATGTAAGAGGATAGGAAGACTAGGTCGAGTATTCTTAAATTATTAACTTGATACAAGTTGCCGTCTATGCAACCATAACATACTAGCTTTGTCCCGCGACTTCGTCCGCGCAGTAGCCCGTCTTCATCCCTCCTCTCCTCGCAGTCAACACATCTAGTGCTTGTATACAAAGGGGTATGCTTATATCTTCGAGAATGTACAACTTCCATACAAACTTTTAACTTCAATTTTTTTTGCGGGTAATTTACACGTTACATTAAATCTATAATAATAAATCTTGTCATCGGCCTTCAGTATAATAATATGAAATTAGACATTATGTTAAAGTCCATTCAAAATATAGTAAACAGGTAACACGTTATACTCGGTACAAATTCGATCTGGGATGTTTAATTTTGTTATTAATACCGCGTCCTGCGTTTGTCGAGAATTTCGCTGCAAAGAAACTTCAATATTTTTGCTTGAATTCCCGGATTTGTGTAAGGTCTTTTATTCAATTGCATTCCTTCTTTGTGTCTTCTGTGCTTGAGAGAGTATTTAGAGCTGTCGATACTGGTCATCAGATGACAATGTTAGACCTTCTTGTCAACCCTAGTGGTGTCTGTTACTAGCCGCTACGGCACGCCGTATCGGAGCCTCCAAGCCTCTTTGCTTATGAAGAACCATTCAAACTCCGTATTTGGTGGTTTATTGTTTAAAATGTTAAAGTCACATCCTCTTTCATCATGCGTACTGCGAAGTGGAATAAGTTGCAGCGTCAGTGTTTCCGTTCGATTACAATGTAAGTGTCTTCACGTCAAGAGTCAATATGTTTTTACTAAATTAGTGCGCTTTATCTAAGACGACATTGCTTACCATCAGGTGGGATAGTGGTCAAGCACTAGTTTTATAGGAAGTAAAAAAAGTCAATTCGATTGTAAATCTTTTTTACGGATTTATTTTATTATCAAATAATGTGGTGACAGAATAAACAGAGTGTAAACGGATGCGTGCTCGATTAAAAAAGAAGAAAAAATATCTTTTATGCCTCCAGCCAGAGCTCTGTAACTCGTTTGGTGGCTAACTCAAGCACCAACATACTTACAATATGTAAGAAAAGTAAAAGTATGTAAAAAAGGAAAGGGTATGTAAAAAAAGTAAACTAAGTGTCAAGAAAGAATTTATTTTTCGCATAAAAACAGCTACATGTATAGTCATAACAATTTTTAAAAAAAGTGTGTACCGACGAAAAAGGTACATATACTCAGCATAATTGTCATGTGGCAACATGTGGTTGGCACATTACTGGTTTTTAGTGCATACCCCACAACGTTAGGTTGGCCACGATTTAAAAAAATTTACATAAAAGTTTATATTTCGTTTTCAATCTGATCTCAATAATTAATTTCTTATACGATTGGATAATATATATCCAATTCCAGATAATCTTTTGATTTGGGCACACGATAAACGAAATAAATCACCGAAGTCGTTCCTCGTCTTATCTTCGACGTTTCTCATTATAAATTGTTATTTTAATTAACTTGTTTGAACACGGCTGTCAACTCTGTTTTTGTTATAACGATAGTCGGTTAAATTGTCTTTATATCTAATTACTTTTAAATATTGAGGTTATTTTAGACATTTAACAATTAATATATTGCTTCTTTTAACGAAACGAAACGAAACGAAACGCTAACATTTACTGAGTAAATACTATTTGTAAATAAATACAATAAAAATTTGTACTATTTGTAAAACATTAACCTTAAGGATTGATAGCGAAAAGATTGGAATATTGTTCTCTCGAACGGAAGGTTCGGGGTTCAAACTTTGTGCACGCCTATAATTTTCAAAATTATGTGCGTATGACACTTGCGTTGCTGAAAAACATCATCGATAAGAAACCTGTAATGCTGAGATTTCTTCATACAGTTCTCAAAGGTGTATGAATTCCTGCACTTGGCTATAGTAGACTATGGAATGTGGCCGTCATACCCGGCACATTGAAATAGGTGCACGGCTTAAACACACGGTTAGCTCCCTACGCACTTAGTAAAAAAATGTCCACCAGTACAAAGCAGAGACGTGTGTCTAGTAATAATATTGATTTCAAACAGTTGGAGCTCAGCAGCTTCATAGACACCTCCTCCGGAAGATCTTCATTTTACCAAAAATCCATGAAAACTGAGGCTATAACTTGTACTAGTACTTATAAGACTACTGGACCTGTCAAAACTTATATTATTCGTAACATACGAGAGGTGACAAGATGCACTTAACATATGAGACGGTTTATTCCCTTACATTTCCCCGAGGTCCAGAGCACTATGGTGTGACATCCAACGAATTTGTGTGACGTCATGTTTTGGTTTATCCCTTCTGGGACTGATAGCGAGAGGAGGAAACGGGCTGGTTCGCAGTTTTAGGAAAAATATGATAGATTTATGATTTGCTAGCTAGGGCCGCGGCTTCTTGTGCGTGGAGTTTAACAAAAAAAATTGTTTAGTTTAATTAACTCCTTATTACACTGACTGACAGACAAAGATATTTGGATAAATGTACCGTGTGTATGATACATATGCATTTACTAAATATCATTTATTTTAGGAGACAGTCCAGTTTTATTTATTTGTATCATAGATTGGTTGCCGCCCTCAGCTTCGCCTGCGAAGTATGCTCACAAAAATTGGCATATGTTTTATTCCAGACATCTGTGCCAAATTTCACACGTATCTCCACTCATCCACCCATCGAACTATTCCACAAACCTGTGCGTTTGAAATATTAGAAGGAATCTAATATAATTGATTTTAAGTCACGGAAGCAATGAAGTGGGGATGAGTTAGAAATCTTTTGATTATTACTAATATTGTTTGAATTTAGGATGACAGCACGAATGAAAATATCACAAAGCTATGGCGGTTCTTTCTTCTAAAAGTAATTCGTTATAAATAAATAAATATTTTTGGACAACTCACGCACTTCCATCTGACAGTATTAGCTTGTACTATGATGATCAGACAATTGATGAACATAATATACATATATATATTTAATAGATACTTATATAGATATTTACACCCAGACACACAGAACAAACAATCCTGCTCACCACAGAAAAGTTTGACCTGGTGGGAATCGAACCCACCACTTTCGTTACGGCAGTCAGGTTCCTGCCTCACATATGTTTCAGAAATCGACAAAAATCGAAAGAGCAAATGAATTTCTGGTAAAAACAACCTGAAAACCCCCGGAGCTGCGAAACTAACTGAACACCGAAACATAATAGCCAATTATCGAACAAGTATCTTAATAACGGAACAGTTTTTCCAACTGAAGTAAGGCCAAAAGGTGACTTGGCGATATTGGGAACAAAAGTCTGGTGTAGACGGACATAATTACCTTGAGACATCGACAACCATGGCCACGTCATGAAATATTCATGACGTAACGTCAAGAACTGTATTTAATTAACGTACTTCATCTAGCAGTGATACATAATTAATACTTATTAAATTATATTGAATGTAGAACACGTAGTTATTATGTATTATAAACGTACAGTAATTATTAATTTTATCATTGTACACCCGCCATAATTTCTCGCCACCTCCAAAGGTTGACTGGCAGGGAATACAGAGGCTGAGAAGGCATTAAGTCCCTCTATTGTAATCCCAGTTCGAAGTTATCAACAAAGTTTTAAATAAAGAAATAAACACGTACTTGTGTACAGTTAATGCTCGAAACAGAGGTATGATCTGTGAGGTCCGGACCGTGAGGTCCTGGGTTCAAATCCTGTGAACATCTCTAATTTTCAAAGTTATGTACATTGTCACTTACTACGGTATCTATTGTGAAACCTGCATTTCTTACAGTCCTAAATAAAGTTCGTGAAGATGTGAAGTCGACCAATCCGCACTCGGCCAGCGTGGAGGATTGTGCCCATTGTAAGCGAAGACCCGAACAAAGTCGTGGGACAGTTATAGGTTGCAATAATGGTTCAATATATGTAATGTATAAGAGTATGTACATGTATAACTACATGTGCAATGTACATGCAGAAAGTGGCCTGTAATTAGTAATTTCACTCGTAAGAACGTATGCAGGTTATATTGTATTCTTTCAGAAACAACTTCTAAATATAATTCTAAACCAGACAAGTAAGATGAAAATTAAAAACTTAATCTCCCTCCAGCAAATTGAAACACGCTGTTATTAAATTTCTCGCCTCTAGCTTCAAGTTCTCTGTGACCTCAGACGATAATAATATAAAATAGATTTAATTCCACCTATGTTCTGTTCTGCAAATTCTCCGTAAAATCCTTTAATGCGTACTAACGTTACCACAGGCCGTAAAGTCGAGAATCGTATATCAGCAACAATGAAATTAACGAGGAAGAGCGAGCGAAGAAGTCGCTCTTGTTACGGAATAATGAGTTTTATGTGGCGGTTATGGCCGTTGGGCGTGGAATTAATATTGCGTAGCGGCCTCAGTCTGTTGGAGCTAAACTGAACTTGCAGTGATCCTAGCTTGTACAACTGTGTTAGAGATATAAAACATTTTGAGTCTATTATTGACAATGTCGTTTAACACCGTTTACTTTTAGCTCAATAATCTATTTTAGATAAGTTAGTGATGTCGAAATATTCGGGTATATTGGAAATATTCATTATATTTGAAGTGTCTCTAGGTCTCCTTAAAAGTGACCTGTACTCTCTACCGCGTCATCATTGGGTTGAGTCGGTAAAATGCTGGAAATAAATTGCATTCATTTCTTCAAATAAATGAAATAAAACAATAACTTTACTCGTCGGTACGTAGCGCGCGACATCTATATATTAGAGAAGGCCGTCTGGTGTAGGTTTTGACGGAAATTCGCCCTATATAAATTACTATTTTCACACATTTCACCAAACATTTGCAAGTTCACATTTTCATAGTTTTTGAAAATATATTATTTTTATTGTTTTTTTTTGCAATTTTTGCCAATAGTAATATAAAAAGCTTCTATTGAAAATATTTAGAAATACAAGCTTTAGTTATAGACCCCTAATACAAAGAAACGCAAAATTTCGCAACTGTATTGTTAACCTTTGAGGAGTTCCTTTCTGTAAAGCCAAAAGCCAGTAACAAACAAATATACAAACATACACTGCAAGTTAATTAAAAACTTGTAAAAAGCCCTACCCTCTAAGAGATTTCAAGTATTACGAAGGTATAACAAAATCCAATACAACCACAGTATCGGAAATTCTAAATACATATCCTCTAACCCTTGAACAAATTACATTACGCGATAGGATCGCTTCTAAGTTTACATTTCAAAACAAACCGAGCGATGTACATATGTATATCGTACAGATTACATTAAGCAATATTATCCAATCAAGAATACAATTGTTAGAATATTATTTGCTATAGTAGTAGTAGCTTCCACCCACTGGTGACCTACTACTGAGCACGTGTCTTTCCTCATCCTGAAGCTTAGAACATACTCCAACACGCTGCTGCAATACGGATTGCAGGAGACGATAGTGGCCAACCCAAATGTCGAAAGGTTATAAGCCAACTGATGATATGCCACAAAAATGATTGTCTAACCTTAACAACTGAGGTTGACAACTTAATGAGCTCTCCAAAGCATAGAAGCGCTTATGAATATTCTGCACTAGAGGTCACCTAGAGGTCAATAATCATGCCCGCGTTAGCTTAACCTTTTCGATCGGTAACAATTGAAACAGCCACCATGCGAACGCTTCATCAGCCATATATATATATATATATATTTTTTTTTTTAAATTAACTTTCTATGATTAGTGCTTAACCACGATCCCGCCTGATGGCAAGTGACGATGTGGTAAAGCGCATTAATTTATTAATAGCCTATTTACTCTAGACTTGAAGACACATTGTATTCGACAACGCTGACTATAGCAAATTAATCCAGTCCTTCGCGATACGTATGATGAAAGAGGACGTAAAGCGCGACGATCGTATAATACATCTATGTCAATAACAATACATAGTAAACAATTTAGAAAACCGGTATGCGATGAAATTTGGACCGTAATTCAATATGCCATAGTGTTAATTTATGTTGTCAGGACTAAAATTGCCACCTATGCGTGTATTAATCGCACCTGTCAATCACACTTACCGAGAGTCGTTTAATGGTTATTGAAATCACACCGAATCTAAATCATGAATTGTACTACAGCCTATTCTCCTCATATTGTGAGAGGAGAACCGAGCCCACTGGTGGGAAAGTTATGGGTGGCAACGATGAAGTACTTATGGCCTGGCTAGTAACGAGCGTAAGTAATCGGCTAAGTTAATCCCTTTGAGAACGTTATGGAAAACTCTTGGGAGTGCCGGTTCCTCACGATGTTTTCCTTCACGTTAGCAAGTGATAATCAACTTCCGATACGGGCAATATTTTGGAAATGTATTCGCAACAGGATTTTAACCCAGGTTCTCGAAAGACGTTCAAACCGTCAGGCTATCGCTGCTTTAGGAACTTCACTGCTGAAATACCTTTTCACGTAATTGTTGATTGGTTCCTCGCAAAACTGGATTCTGAGCTAAATTCCCTCCGTAGAACTGACCCATTTCCGTCCATTTCTGTCGTTAAATGCATTTGCTTACAAATGCCCTAACAAAACTAGATGCTAGCATTCCTTTCACAAAAGATCTTCGATTTTCAATCCGACTAGTCAGAATTACTTCAAACGTCAAACAAGAGAACAGCTGGAGTAGCATTATTCCAATCAGTTGAGAATTCACATTAAAAAAAAGTCAGGATCGAGGAGCATAGCAGGCTTTCCGAGGCTAATGAATAATATATTCGCTGTCCCTTGCGATCAGATAACTTCTGTGAAGCATGGATTCGCATACTATACTAATTCCAGCAGTATCTGAAGGAATAGTATATCCTCAAAAGTAACAGATTATCATCACGATGGTTCAGTCAGTTCAGCCTAAGACTTCCTTCCACTATGGAGTCTTTTCTCATAATATAGGTATTGGCTATAGTCCATACCCTGTCTTGGAAGTCGTGCGTTCTCAGTGCGTATTGGAAGACTTCACGTGCCGTTGAGAGGTTAATGAGGAACTATGCAGTGTTCTGGTTTTCTAACGAAGGTCTCCAATGCACACATCTCTTTTGAGTATAAGAAATGTGTAGATAATTTGAAGTGGGGTTTCCGTTTATACAGGCTGCAAAAACAGACTTTCTTACAAGCAGCAAACAAGAAAGAAAACATATATCCTATTATTCTCGTGCACTCCAATTCAGCTAACTTAAAAGGCGTCATGAAAACTTTAGAACTGCATTAAATTTTATCCGTAATATCTTTTAACTGATCTTCAAGGAATAGTTCACAGCTGACTCACAAATCTTTATATTAAGTTTAGATTTAAAACTTCTGCGAGCAATGTAATAAAGAACTCCTTTAAATATCCAACGCCTTTTACTCTTTGTGCCCAAAGATATTGCACGCTGTACTGTAGTACCTAGACATACGATTATTTTCTTCTTCCTTTTGTAACAATTCTATATTATATAGATAAAGCAAATTTTTCATGCCTTGTGCAGGCAAACAAGAAAATACGTTCCCGGAAAGCTTTTACACCAGGGTATTAGGGATACAGCTTACAAATATGGTGAAGGCGATAACGTCCCCAACAGTAGGATTATCAAAGCAGCATATCGTTAAAACTGGAATCAGTAATGACAACATCAGACCCCAGATGCTCTAACAACTTTAGAAAGGTTAGCAAAAAATGAATGGGATGGATAAAAAGTAAGAGATTGACTTTTAGATATCAAAATTAGAATATGTTCATTCACAAATGTAATCGACGCTTTCATTCCTTGAACGCTCGAAATCATCTATTTAGTATTCCCCTATATTGTTAACGTTATCATATCGTAAATATTTATGAGTTTCTCGTGTAACGTGAAGATTAAATCTTTCACCTCTCTTCTCTCTCGTCTTAGGCTTTCACTCTATTTTTCTGAATTCGTGGCTGAGTGTCGAGTGATCCGTTGCGATTGCCAATATCGGAAAACGATTTATATTGTCTCAACTGTCGTTGATATCAATATTGATCGGGTTATTGGGTTAAGTAACGCTATGATGTTAGTATTTCATGGACGTTTCAAAAGGCTGTGAAATTTTATAGATGGATTCAACAGTTGTATGTTATGGGCAATTCAAATGAGGCGTGCCGGAGATTTCTGGTTTTCATGAGTGGCTCATGATGTTAAAGCTGTGTGTGGACTGTTTCTTCGCTAATTCTTTTCTTTTGCTAGTTTTGTATATTTTGTTGTGCACCTATTTGAGAAGTAATTTAAAGTCTGTTTTCTTTAATGATAAAAAGGATTATTATAATATTTAGCCCTGCATGATCCGCTCTGCTCCCGATTCCCATAGGGCTTTTATCGCGATTTTTTACTAAATCTTTGTAATAGATTTTTGTTATTAAAATGAACACCGGACTTTTTCCGTGGATTTTTTTTCATCCGGCCCACGCTAGAGCACATAGTTTGAAGTTTGTTTTATTGCTAAATGTTGACTTTCGTTAATTGAAGTTTTGGTTCCTAAGACGATATAAATGCATTTCATTTCATTTTATAATGAATACAATCCACGATTAATCTAGTTTAAAATCACAGTTTGCTAAGGCTGTTGCAGCGATTATTATGGAATAAATGATTTTCTTTCTTTCTTTTAATATTATTTGCTATTATATCATTCTCGTTTCTCGTTTCGCCAGCTCTTACAATAACATAGGTACAATATCTGAACCACTTTCTTAATGAAAAAATATACTTTTATTTTATCAAACCACATCAAACCCAGAACGTGTCATATTAATCTACATATTTCATCACGTTCATGTTGCATCGCAAAAAATATGGCTTTTTACTCATACGCTCTGTAATGGATTCATTTTTATTAATTTGTTTAAATATATTGGTACCGTTCGTTTGTCTGAACTGGATAACCTCGTTTCGTTTATTACTCCATGTTTTTGTTGTATTTGTGCTGCAATAATATTTTTATTGAAATAGTTGTGAACGAGGTATACAACCATATTATAATAAGTGTTAACCGTCATCTGTACTAATGTTAAACTAGGGTCCGCTCCCTGCTTCGCTCGCGTGGTGTGTTGGTACGGTTGTGGTGGCGCTCGTGAAATTTTTGCCACCATCCTCCTACAGAACGCGTCAGCTGCTTTTCACTTTTCAATCGCGTACAATCAAAACAAGCCGAGTCAAAGGTTTCAGAATAATATTTTATTTTAACTCATATAATATAAATAATATTTGGCTATTGCTTCTGAATAATGAAAATAAAAATTATAATTCCGTAGAGTCAAAATTTCTGATAAAATTTCTGCTTTTAATCAGTCAAGCCCACGCTTCCTTAGTGCGACCTTCTTAACTGCGGTTTCGACTATTGTACTTTCTTTTGTTTGGGAATTTTGATTAAGATTCCCTTGGATCAAGAATATGCTAGATATCGCCTTTCATAGAAATTTAATACAAAATACTGTCATACATGTATGCATCTTCGTTGAATTAACAACGAATTAAGAAAATTTTTAAAATTTCTACGTTCAACCTAATTACACACAATGTACCTAGTTGGTTGTAATAATTTTTTTTTTTTTTTAAATATCTTTGGACAACTCACACACGGCCACCTGACCCCAAACTAAGCGTTAGCTTGTGCTATGGTGATCAGACAA
>DWJZ01009028.1:0-10961 GCA_018249125.1 Asbolis capucinus
AGTCAACCACGCTGGCCAAGTGCTGATTGGCAGACTTCACAAACCTTAGAGTTTTTGCAAACTCCCCAGCATGCAGGTTTCCTCACGATGTTTTTCTTCACCATTATAGCAAGCGACATTTAAATGCTTAAAACGCACATAACTTCAAAAAGTCAGAAGTGCGCGTCCTGGGAATCAAACCCGGACCTCCGAACGAACTCCGATTAAGTTTACTTATTATTAATCCTTTTATCCAGCAATTGCTTTGCAAACGCGGACGAGAAAATCAATAAATTGCGGGCCAGTGCTGACAATGACTCGTTTAACTTGGACCATTAACGTAGGAACTTTTTATTTCTGCTGTTATAAATTCACGGTTAACGTCGCTAGCCGAGTTAATTAAATGTTCAAAAGTTATGTTAATTATCTTGTGAGATACAATACTCCTTTTACTGGAATACTTGTCTTGGATCTGTTAACCAAAGTTTGTTCTAAAAGTCAATTGTTATTGCACTTCGGAAAACAAAACTAATGTGTTCAAGTTTGGATATTAAGCGTTTAAATTTTATTGAATCATTTGGGTATACAAAGCTATAGGTTTATCTGAACCCATCACGGCCCATTATTTAGCATGGGTCGCTTCCCTGAAGTAAAACGTTAAGGCCAAAGTCCGCCACGCTGGCCAAGTGCGGGTTTTTTTTATAAACGTCCGCAGAGTTCCTGGTGGTATACGTGTAGTGACAGGTGGTCGTCTCTTTATGTCAGTTCTGGCACCAGTCACTCAGCTGGCGCACCTGTCTAGGTCTAGACCTGTAAGGTCTGCTGATATTTTTTCAGCATCTTTTGTTTCTATGATAAACACTATACTATACTCACTTCATAAATTTAACTCAGTAAGGCTTACAAACTTAGAACAAAGGCCAAGTGCGGGTTGGCAGACTTCACACACCTTTGAGTTTTGCAAACTCCTCACGATGTGGTCCTTTGGCATTATAGCGAGGGACTTTTAAATACTTAAAACGCATATAACTCCGAAAAGTTAGCAGTGCGCGCTCTGGGAGGCGATCCCGGACCCCCCGAATAGGAGACCAAATTCTTAACTACTAGGCTATCACCACTTGAAAAGCTGTAGATTAAGACAGATAAGTTACTAACAGGTTATTTTATAAATTCCTAAGTCAGCGACCCAAGGATCGGAAGAAAGATAAATACATCGTTGTAGGAACTATTGTCAATAATGGCGTAGACAAACCACACACAGACAAGACCAAAATCACATAAAACCAACACGTCGTGCTTGTGAGAAAGGAAAATTGGGACAAAGGATGAACATAAGATATATTGCTTGTAGTTTTTTATTTTATTGAACACCAACATAATGTACACTGATTACAACCATGAATAAAAAACAATTAAAGAAGATAGACAAGTGTTATTACAATTAGTGGAGTAGACTGCATGCACTTAACCAACGGTTAACAATTAAAGTTTTGGTACAATTAAATGAACATGATAGAAATATATATAAAAAAAATACATGAAAGTCTAAAATAAATTACGTCACAAAAATAAAGACATTAAAATACACAATACAAACGGTTCAAGTATGTCATTAAAATTACAACACAAGAATACAATAAAAATCAAAATATAATCGAGAATTAGGATGATATAACCATAAAATCATCATCATATAATCATAAAACAGAAACAAAATATCTATATAAGCATGTATTTATAAATATATATATGTATGTTTATCAGTTGTGTGATCACCTTACAAACTAACGCTTAGTTTATTGATGATAAATATAGTAAGTGATTATATATAATTTTCTCGCTGTAAGGATTAGATAGGCCAGACTTTTGGTTAGATACAATTAGTATGATAACAAGGTTTATTATTGCTACGTTCTATCTAGATTAAAACACAAAAAACCAACTAGGTGAATACGTGGCTGAAAAATTCCAGCGTCAACCAGATGTGGGGAATGGCGTCGCCAAATTGTTTTATCGAAATTACTTGCCGGAGAAATTTGTCGATGGATTTGTGTTTCAGAGAGGCTAAGAAAACTCTGAAACTACAAAGAGTATTGGAAAAAGTGTATTGTAGTCAGGTAGAAATTTATGAATAAAATTTTATTTTCACAATCACAAATTTTATCAAAATTTCATTTGTGCTTCAATTACACAAAATATCACTCGTTAAATTGAAATATAGCAAGTTGATGAAATAAACACAACGACAAGTAAAATTGTTTATAAGAAGTCTTATATTTTTCCTTAGTAACTGCCCTAATTTTCGTTCTCTATAGATATCGGATTCCTGGATTTGACATATCCATAAATTATTGTTCCTGAACTGATTAAAACTAAAACCGCTCTACATAAGTCCAAGTTAGAAATATAATTTTCTCTATTATATAGGTAAAAAAATCGGTCAACTTCAACCTTATTAAAAAAGGAGATATAATTAATTAAAGGAATTATTATTACTTAAAGATTTGACAGATGAAGATAAATGAAAAGTATATTAATGACGTAACATACTTCTCATGTTTATTCAAGGGATTTTTTCAGCTAATGCACATATTATTACCAATTGCGCTCGCTGTTGTAAACCGCTGAATACTTATGGACAATTTAAGGCTTGTAATGACAGACATGGTCGAAATGTTCCGTATATGTCCCACTATTGAAGTTCTCTAGCAAGGACGGGGTACAAGCCATAGTGCTGGCTAAATGCAGATTGGGCGACTTCACTTAAGAACTTTATGAGGAACTCTCGTTCGTACATTTTTTCAGGATGTCGTTTCACAAAGCGATTGAAAATCAACTTATATCACGCACATCAAATAAAAAAAAAATGAATAAAAGGTTACTGGATACGAACTCAGACCTTCATGTATGAAAGACAAATGTTCAAACCATTAGGCCATCGTGCTATGCGCGTCAACCACAGACACAAAAGTTTAGCTTTAACTAAAACAAATCTCATTTATGCAAAACAAACTCCCCGGCACTCAATCATTCGCTCGATGATAGTTCGGCGTCACAAGTTGGCAGCCATATAAAACTTGTAACTTCTAACTTTTTGAGTCGTCTTAGACTATGGTAACCAAGTTGCAAGTAATAACAATACGGACATACTAGCTAGGCCCTCTGGCGGCACGACAAGGTAGATATCTCACTACAGGCAAGTAGACACTGATGCCATTCAAGGCATACCAAAACGAAGGCTACCAATGTTTTCAAAAGACGAAGCATGATGAATGTTCTCAAAGCATACATGTATTTTTAGTATATATTATATTTTAAATTCCCTCTGATCGTGTCCTTTTAACCTGCTTTGTGGTACACTGCGTAACACGAATACTTTTATTGTTATTCATTTTTCCCTTTGTGCACCCTACCTTTTCTGTCATATTTTTATTCTCTTTCCAGTGGTTGTCTGAAAGAGGTCACTCTTAGCGATAAAACGACCAATTTGTATATCATGACTTATCGACTTATCGTTACCTTTTGCTAATTATTGATGTTATTTCCAGTGGTGCGCAATAAAATGTTTGTATGGTATTATTTCTATTCTATCTATTTTACCTAAGATCATGTTTCCCGCCTTGACCCTATTAAAAAGAAACGTCTGTGAAAGTTTATATCCGATACAATATTCAGATTAGTCTAGTCGTCTCCCGAATCTTCATCACGTGTTAGTAAAAACGTAGCTTCTTCAATTTCTCTTGCTTATGAAATATAATAAAATTTTATCTCCATCTGTAATTAATGTTGTCTTGGTTTAACTATAAAAATACAAGGTCACCCTATCAAAGTCTGAAAGAAAAACATGGCCATTCCCAAAGTTCTTTTTGCCGTCCGTTCGACGCTTATTGTATCGATTCCGTGCCTAACTTTGTTGTTGGTTTATTTCTGGATATTCAAAGTCGTATTTCTTAGATATCTGGCACTCTTTGATCTCGAAAAGATTATAGTAAGCGTGGGAGGTATCATGGATGATGTTATTTGTATTTGGTTTGTAGTAACTTATGATTTTAAAACTCGTCCTCGTCTTTAGAGATACAGAAAAAATTATAATAATTCCTTACAACAGCTCTTTTTGAATGGAAAGACTAATGAAATTTATATTCAAAATTTTATACTACATTTTCTACTACTTCTAGGAATTAGAAGCGGTAAACCATTTGTAGGCCCTCTTAACTATTTATTTCTGAATCTTTTTCTTTTTGAGTGTTAACATAAAGATCAACTTTTCTTTTGGCATAAATAAATTAGCACTTGACTACGATCGCACCTGATGGTAAGTGGCGATGAAGTTTCTGATAATAAGGCGCACTAACTTTGTAGAAGCCAATTCACATGACTTGAAGACATTTACGTTGTAATTGAACTATTGACGTTGCTATATATCTAAATATTTAATAAAGAACACATTATCTAAAGTGGTCTGAATATCCTCCAGTCTTAGCATCCAATAAATAAACTCTACGCTGATACGTAAATACATGTCCTTAGAAAGAGAATGTAACAGAATCCACCGGCGCGCCACAAATGTCACTAAATCACTTGAAGAGGAAATTTGTCTCGTCAATTTATGCGCGAAGAATAAATCTGGGGGCTGGGTACAGCGTTCCAATAAAAGACGAGCACAGATTAGACAGAGATTTAGTAAAAATATACTTTTATATGAAAGACAGAAAAAAGTTTACTCCCACAAATTATAAGGAGAAAGCTAACATACAACTAGGAGTTAAAATATGGTTACATGTTTTAAAACTCTTGAAAAACTTGAACATCGAAATATAATGACGGAATCATCAAGAAAAGAGAAGAGAAGAATAGGCATTTACTAAGTTAGTGCACCCAACACCTTAGACATTAACTTATTCTACATAAAAAATATAATACATACATTTCGTAAATCATATTAATCATTGAGGATTCCTCCTGTTTGGAGTCAGTCCTAGACATCCATTGATTGATTCATCCATTGCCATCACTAATGTCCTTGAGCAACTATGGCTGTAGATCAAGCGGACTGGCTGCTCATGTCTGCTAACTGCCTAAAGCGATGCAATGAAGTACTTGCTAGATCGTGACTTTATTTTGATTCAAAAATTTGTTTAATTCTTAACCTTTGAGTGGCAAATAAAGTAATGAAGTATATTAATTTTGAACAGTTTTAGAGCGTACTAATTAGGGTAGTGTCCGATTGGGGCGATGCCAATCTTGTGAGATTTAACGCCACCAAAACGCAGACGTGTCTATTCACCGCCGAAAGGAGTCCGTTCACCTTGGCTCCTACTTTTCAAAGTGTATCCTTAGATTACTCCGACCACCTTCAGTTGCTGAGTATAGAGGTAGCCTCGAACCTCAACTTTGGGCGGTTCATTGAATCCAAAGCCAAAGCAGAAGCTAGAAACCAAGGCATTCTAGCTAAGGTGCGACCGTACTTCACACCGCGATAACTTCTTACCTTATATAAAGCGCAAGTTCGATCTCGTGTGAAGGACGGGTGGTGCTGCTATATGCCAACTATCAGCATTTGATTCAATAGAATACTTCATTGCTAAGATCAAATGTCCCACCCCTACTGGTCTTGCCACACCATATGTACAATCTGCCTCGTATCGACGTCCGTGCGTTTGTAATAAAAAATGTTTTTTTTATAAAGTTTTTTTATTTAATGAATGATTTATTGCAATTAGTTCGCTGTTTACAAATTTGGTGTATTGGCGGCTCATGTTAATGATTTCAAAAAATAATCATATTTTTTTTCGTATTGGAATTTCATGGCTGTTGAAGTGTTATGACCGTTTGTTTGCCACAATATTTGTCGCTGCAAGTCTTCATTGCTGCTTACCTGATGGTAAGCAGGATTGTGGCGGGATTGTGGTCAAGTACTAATTTTGTTGAATATAAAAAAGAACATCAACTTAACACTAAATATGTACTTACATTCTCATTTGCTACTTTCATAACAAGAAAAAAAGTATTAAATCAGCCATTACGAAGACTCAGTGCGTGAAACGTGGCAGGAATTTTAGGTAAACTAGGGAATTTCGTCAATCATTCAAGGCGACAGAATTGAGTTTATGTTAACTTTGTGAAGCAAGTACGGACTATTTATAGAATGTAATTTGTATACCTGAATCTCGAGGTATTATGGTAATTAGGTAGTGAATACTAAAATGTACCTTAAAAGTTGTTGTTAAGAATGTTTGTCACGGATTTATTTTATGCTAGCTTCCGCCTACGACTTCGTCCGCGTGGAGTGAAAAAAGGTTCAATTTGACAGTAAAATCCCCATTTAGAAACACAAACAATGTGATAAATGAAGAACCACTCTACCGATTTTGTGTAAACTTCACATAAACCGTCTACTAAATAGTCCGAATAAAACCTAAACATTTGGTTTGGATAGGAGAGCCCGTTCTTGAGTTATAAAATTACAACGAAAAGTGGCATTGAT
Source organism: Asbolis capucinus (assembly GCA_018249125.1). NCBI lineage: Eukaryota > Metazoa > Arthropoda > Insecta > Lepidoptera > Hesperiidae > Asbolis > Asbolis capucinus. Next base: position 6,467 of record DWJZ01009028.1, read on the forward strand.
GTATATACATATATACTAATATTATTAATGTGAAAGTGTGTATTTGTATGTTTGTCTGTCGAAACGGAGCGACGGATTGACATGCCTTTTTATGTGAAAATAATTGATGATCTGGAGAAACATGGGTTAGTTTGTCAACATTGATGCTAGGGCGAGTCGGGGGCGGACTCAAGTTGTAAATAAATTGTCGGGAGTGTTTAGAAAATATAAATTAAGCCACTACAAGGCGCCACTGTGCTGGGCGGGAATCGAACCCAGGAGTTTCACAGATTACTAACTAGCAACCCCGGCTTCGTACGGGTGAACTTTTGGAGTTTTATATTTTGAAATAAACAAAGAGTAAATATTTCTCTTTTTACTCCTTGGGTTAAACAATTGGAGTTTTAGTAAGGATCCCTATTTTTTATAGATATTTATATAATCTATGTCACTCAGTGATAATGTATCATTCTAATGATGAAAGAATTTTTAAAATCGAATCAGTACTTTTTGAGTTTCTTTGTTACAAACATACAAAAATACAAAATCTTTTCTCTGTATTATTAGCGTAAATTAAGCTACAGCACCGTTCAAACAAACATCAATAAAATGTAGGTAAGAGACAAGTCGTTACGGTTAAGTTACAATAATTATCTGGAATCTGTAAAGTATCTTGTTAAAAGGAAAGATACTTCACAGATAATTATGGCGCGGAATTTCGTCTAAATATTTTTGAATTAATTGCTGTGAAGTATTATGAGTATCAAATCTCATAATCTTAATTAAGAGAAGTTCAGAACGCGCAAATTACAAATTTTAATCTTCAGATACTATTTACATGAAAGTGCGGTGACTTAATGTCATATTTGAGGCAGGTTTGGCCTCGTAGCGCTGAGGAAGGCCACCGGGGGGGTTTTAGTGCGGTACAAATCCTACATAACCCGGAGAGTCGCTCCCACGACACCGGGTACCTTTTGAAGGTTTTCCCCTCGATACCAAAAAAATGGTTTGGCCTATTTACGTTATATTTACGATATATATGTATGTATACGTTTTTTTAAACTATTATAAATTGCCCTCGCTTCGCTTCGGAAGAAGAGTTGACGGGAAAACGCATTTTTTAGGATAAAAAGTATTCTAAAACATTTTCCTTTGGTTTCGGAGTTGCCATACAAATTTTAACATGTTATCCTGTGGGAACTAAGCCACTTCCTGGGATAAAACATATCCTATAACCATGTTCCAGTCTTAAACTACGACTAAGCCAAGTTTCATCTAAATCTGTTCAGTGGTTTTTACGTGAAGCTCGAAGACACAGACAGACAGTGAATCCAAAAAATCTAAAATGTACAGAATTAACCCAGTCACAGTTTTATTAGTAGTATACATAGATTAGTAAAGACTAATCTCGGCCCGCGACTTTTACCCTGGGGTATAAATTAGCGTATGTGTTATTTCAGATTATAATCTATCCCTGTGCAAAAGTTCTTCCAAATCCGTACAGTAATTTTTGCAGCAAGGAGTAACAAACATCCATCCATCCTCAGAAACTTTTGCATTTTTATATTAATAGAATTTTCGGGGAGGTTACGAATTTTTCGAGGAGAAGAATCTAGAGTACCTGATGTGTTAAAATTAAAGATCTGCAGGACCAGATGTAGTTTATTATAAAAAGATATTGACCAACATCTGACGAATGATCATTATAACACATAATTATCCCACTAGTGGGCTCGGGTCACAATGAGGGGACAGGCCCTACACGCTGGCCAAGTGCGAATTGATGGATTTCACACACCTTCGAGAACGTCATAAAGGAACTCAAGAGTGCAGGTTTCCTCACGATGTTTTCCTTCACCGTAGCAAGCAACAATTTCTGACACGCACATAACTTTGTAAATTAGAGGTGGGCACAGGATTCGGGATAACTTGTAAAATATTAAAATAATTCATAGATATTTAACTTTAGCATTGTCACTCACTTTTGAATCACTTTCAAATATAAAGTTATCAATTCAAAACACTTTTCGCTTATCACTTTCTTCAATTTCATTACATTCATTTAAAAAAAGACAATACAAATGTATTGAAACAAAATAATTCTTACAAAGCTTACATTTAAACAAAGTACAATTACAGAAAAATATTCAATTTAACGGAACATTCAATTGTTTGCAATAATTTTGGAATAACTGAAGTGTGAAAATCAACGCCTGTCAAGGAAAATGGTTTCATTCATAAGAAGCTCTTTTACGGTTCATTGGTTTATTTATTTCATTTTGATTCATTCATTTAAGGAAATCGTATTGATACAAGAGCTTTTGGGTCTAGTGTTTTGCCTTCCAATCGATGGCCCGGTACTGAACATGGGCCTCTCATAGTGAGGAGGTCTAGAGGATACTCCCCCACGCTATGCATGTGGATTGGTGGAAGGGTTAATTGGTGTGTTGGAAGTGTTTATGCCATTCGACATAGCTTAACGATTGCTATCAACGACAACAATCGACGGCTTTACGTGTCTTCCGAAGCACGGAAGCGTTTGTGAATTTTTTGCCATCCGCGTCGACGTTCCTTAATTTTTTTGATCGGTTAAAATCGAAACAAGCCGTCGGGCTATGGACACTGGGTTATGACTTTTGTTTGGCATACTTTAAATAATTAATATTAAAATAATAAATATCTCTGGACATATTTTAATATGCGTACATGTAACGTAACAAGAAGATTCCCACGGCACTTCCTACCTACCTTCGGTAGCTAGGCATCAGCTCCATTGATTAATAATTATTAAGGAGACTCTTGTAAGAAAAAAATTAATAAAGTTTTTTTTTTAATTCTCGCAAATATTTTTTTAAGAACATCCTCAACAGGGCACCCTACATCCGTAAGTTGGCTATAAAGGGCATATATTTTGGAAATATAAATTTATTTATGTTGAAACAGAACTACCCACATATATCTCCATATGACGAGTTCTTGAGACAATGGTGTCCCAGAATTGTACTACATTTGGAGATTATTCATAATGAGATTCCAGACTTAATTAGTTTCTTTGATTGCAGTTGTGACCGGCGTCAGCTGGGAGGAATGGTGGACCTACGACGGGATTTCAGGTGAGAAATTATATTTCAATAACTTTTTTTAAATAAATATCTTTCACAACTCACGCCCATCTGATCCCATAAGTACCTTGTACCATGGTAATCAGACAACTGATACACACACACACACATATATACATATATATATATATATGTATATGTATATATGTGTGTATATATATATATGTATATATATACGTATATATACACATATATATATGTATATATTTTAAATACATACTTATATAGATATTTACACACAGAACAAACATTCCTGTTCATCATAAAAAAGTTTGACCTGGGTGGGAATCGAACCCACGACCTTAGGTGTAGCAGTCAGTTCATTAACCACTAAACCAACCGGCTTGTCTTCGACCTCTGTCCTGTATTCTAAGATTAGTAATAATATTAATGTAAAAATAACTCCCAGTAAAATCCGTCCAGTACTTTTTGCGTGAAGGTGTTAAACATCCATCCATCCATCGTCATAAACTTTCGCAATAATAATATGGGTAGGATAGTATTATTGAGTTCAGGTCTCTGCTGATTGAGGAAGTATACTCCTCCACCACTGTAAATTAGTGAAACGCACGAAAGCGTTCAAGAATTTTAAACCTCCTATCGCCTACGCCCGGCATGGTGAACAGAAATTACCCTAGAACAAGCATTTATCTGTAAAATGTCAATATGGTACCCCTCACTAAGATTCCCAGTATCACACATGGAAAACAAATAACGCCCTTATCCCGAGAATAAACATTTATCTGTGACATAAATAGCCAGGTTTTGAACTGAGTAGCACTCGCGTACGATCCATCGCTAGTACCATTTCTTTCAAAACGAATACACAACCATCAAACCATGCTTTCTTTGCTTTATCTCTGACATACATATTTCTAACAAAGGAGGCGTCAACTAACAAACGAACTTTGAAAACTACGGTAAAAGATTTTTTAGCCTCACTTTACGCAAACTAAAAATGCTGTGACGAGGTTCTCCTGCTTTCTAATGACGAGGTGAAAATTCAAACAAACATATATTCAGATGTAATGTAGTACATATGACAAAATGTATACAAAATTATACACATTAAAATACTATGTCTAGTGTATATGTACGTATATACTTTCACAATTCACACATAATTTTTTTTTTTATTATTTAAAACAAAATCAACTTTAATTGACTTTGACGATAAAAAGTAAAAAAGTAGTCGATAAGTAAGGATTACTCAAAAACTACTCGTCAGATTGCGCCGTAAGATTCTTTGGAACTATACAACAACTTCCAGCTTTCGAATAAAAAATAATCATCAGAATCGGTACAACTATGACTAATATAAATAAAAATAAGAAAAGAAACGAATAACTCAAATGCGGTGATAGCCTAGTGATTAAGAATTCGGCTTCCTACTC
>DWJZ01009029.1:0-10960 GCA_018249125.1 Asbolis capucinus
ATCGAAATAAATAACCAGACAACCCACAACATATCACTTCAGGAGGCATGGTAAATGGTATTGTGGACACTGGTATGACGTGCGTGTTCTGGGTACCAAGTATCTGGTGAAGTTAGTGATCAGGCTTTGCGAGTATGAGGGCACACAAATGATGCAGACGAGATTTGATGTTTTTTTTATTAAAAATATTTCAGTATATATTGCATAATAATAATAATGTCTACGTGTTAAAATAATGCAGTCGAATGTGAGGTACATTGGCAGCGACGACATTTAGTTATGTGGAAAAGATTATAAATGAAGAGTGGTGAAAAATACAGGCCTTTTTTTATATTAAATACGGTCTCTCAGCAAAACCTTTAATCCGCAACCGGATAATAAGACAGGAATAGGATGATAAAATAAGTCCATAAATATCAGGTGGGATCGTCGGTGTGCCACCTGAAGGTGGGCGACCGAGTGGCGGTGGAACCGACGCAGCCGTGTCGCGCCTGCGAGTGCTGTCTGGCCGGCCGGTACAACCTGTGCGCCGCGCCGCGCTACTGCTCCACCGTGGACGGCGAGGGCAACCTGTGCCGGTACTACAAGCATGTTGCTGACTTCTGTCATAAGTGAGTACACTATATACATACGCTTCCTTCGTTTAGAGGAAAAAAATATTGTTTTAAGACAATAGCCTCTGAAACTACTGGGCTGATTTGAAAACTTCTTTTCCCATTAATATCTTACACTATGAGTTTACACTGAATAAATAACCAAACATTGATGGCATGAAATCTTATATTTAGAATTAAAAGTTTTTTAATAAAATTCTTGGCCATGACTACGACACCACCTAACGTCCGTCAATGATAAACGTAAAATATATGTAGGTCTGAATGCCATATGTGGCATGGGCAACTTGTAATATGAAACTTAGATAATTTGTAGTGCATTTTAATCATTTTTTTTTTACCAAAGCCTACTACCCAAATAAAAAAAATGTTTTTTGTACTAAATATATTACTTTTACGAAAAAATATGACAACTTAATAAATATTCCGTGTCAAAACTTGTGAATGCACCACTTACTTTTACGTTGGTATTTTTTTTTAATGCCTACTAAGCTACCATTACCAGGATGCCAGACGAGATGTCGCTAGAGGAAGGTGCAGCGATCCAGCCGCTGGCTATAGCCATCCACGCGTGCAACCGCGCGGGCATCCGGCTGGGCTGCTCGCTGGTCGTGCTGGGCGCGGGGCCCATCGGCGTGCTCTGTGCCATGAGCGCCAAGGCTATGGGGGCCACAGCTATCGTTATGACAGGTTAGGGACCTCAGTATTCACAATATTAATAGAATGTAGGTCCTTCATAGAGACTAAGACTAAATTAATGATTTGGTTTTAGTATAAAAGTGAGATTTTGAGGATATCAAGACGACGAGATTCGTCGTACTTAATCCACATACTTCATTGCTACACCACTCATGGAACACGCTGTATATCACAAATAACACCGGTAACTAGATAACAATAATTTCTGCCCCCAGCTGGCATAGTTCATAATTTGAACAACTTCCATCAATAAGCAAGTGCAACTATCAACATTTACAGACGTAGTAGAGTCCCGGCTGGAGACCGCCCGGCAACTGGTCGCTGACCACACGGTGCTGGTCGCGGAGCAGTCGGAGCAGGACATCGTGGACCAGCTGGTCCAACTACTGGGCAGGAGGCCTGACGTCTGCATCGAGGCCAGCGGCCACGGATCAGCTCAGAGGATCGCTATGATGGTGAGATCTGATGATCTTCATAAAATCAGATGTGGATTTACACATTTTCACGTTATAGCCTGTTAAGCTCTTGCCGCCCTCACTCCTACAATGTGGGCAATGCCAGTTATTGGCTGACACATAATTAATTTAAAAAAAGCAGTGACAGCCTAGTGGCTTGAACAAATTTACAAATCTTGCGCGCAATGCAATGCAACGTAATGTAACGTTCAGAAGTTGATTAACACTTGCTCGGTGATAAAAACCTCATGAGGCCTGCAGCAAGTGTGACCAGGCGGTAACCATCCTAGTGTAATACAGGCATCCCGTATTGGTTCCAGACAGCGAAGACAGGTGGCGTGGTGGTGGTTGTAGGCATCTCTAACGGTCCGACCACTGTGCCGTTGTGTGAGACCATGCTGAGGGAGGTCGACCTCAGAGGCTCCAACAGGATAATGAACACGTACAGACAGATCATTATTTTTATTATTTAGTGCCTGGTAGATCGAGTCGCAACGGAGCAATGTGGTGGGTGCATTGACATCATGAGACCCGAGCTCAGTACTGCGATATTAATGGGTGAAGGCCCAGACCTATGTATGTTCTTTTTTATGGAATAAGCGGGCAGACGATCAACCGGGTCACCTGATGGTAAGTGATCACCGCCCATGGACATTACTAACATCAGACTGGGGTGTTACGTGCCTGCCAGGGAGGATGTAATAGACCCGCTTACGCGGGGATAGGAGAGCGACGATTGAAGCGGTACATTAAAGCAACTGGGATCAGTTACGACAGCAACTGACACCAGATACATCAACAACATACCACTTCGGGACAAATGACAGAGAAGTATGAGAAGGAGGAAGACTGAAGGACGGAGAGAAAAAGTGGAAGAGACAAACAGGAGTTCGTCGGTAACAATACCACTAAATAATAAATAAATATCAAATAATTAAGTAATACCTAAATAAAGAAATCCCAATAATTAATATGTCATGTCCCCAGGTACCCAGCAGCGCTGGCGGCAGTGTCCCGCGGCGTGGTTCCGCTGCGGTCCTTCATCACGCACCACTACCCGCTAGAGCGCGCGCACGAGGCTTTAGACCTTGCCAGGACCGGGCAGGCCATGAAGATCATAATACATCTCTGAACACTATTTATAATTCCGTATGACAGAATGTTGCAACTACTCTATCCTAAATAATACGAGGAGCAATAGCTTTTTATTCCTCAGCATACAATGTACATCCACTAGGATTAATACTAAATAATATAAATGCAAAAGATTTTGAGGTTGGATAGATGGATATCTGTTACTCGTTTACGCAAAAACTACTGAACGGCTCTAAATGAAAATCTGCAGGGATATATAGTATATATATAGTGTGGAATAACTTATAGACTATTTGTTATAAACAAACTACGCGGGCGGACCATAGTAATATGTAAGGTTAAATTATTATTAATCTTATAATTTTACTTTACGAGTGATTGTGGTCCTTTTAAACTGATTGGTTCAAATTATGTTATTTCAATGGGTGCCTGGATGTTTTGAAAACACAACTGTACACGGTAGGTGGCGCTGATGTCAGTATGTCGCCAAACTACCGGACAATGTCTGCAGAGTCCGCTAGTAATACGACCTTCGAAATCGGCTAAAAAGTTACATCTATATATATATATATAAGAAAAACCAAACAATATATATATAATATATACCAAAATGCTTATTTGTTTGGCTTTTCTTATATATATATATATATATACACCAAGAAAAGCCAAACAAATAAGCATTTTGGTATATATTATATATATATTGTTTGGTTTTTCTTTATACTCTTGAAATCTTAGTAGATAGAGCACTGAGGTCCTTAGCAACTATTCTGAATTATCTGGAAACGGTTTTGGTAACAAAATTAAATCGACCGGACACATACTTCATGAGTTCATGCGTAGTAACGCGCTCTGGGTGCAGCTAGTCCATTATAAAACAACCCCGTTTTTTATACATTAAAATAAAAAACATTAAAAATTATAAAATCATTTATTTCACTTACATTATACCTAGCTACAATAAATGACAACTATTTATGATGAATTTTCAAATGCACGTACAAAAAATTACTTAACAATCAGTTATTTACATTATTTAAAATAACTATAACTATTACAGGGCCAGGCCGACAGTTACAAGCATCGACATAACTTATCAGAGCAAACTAATTCAATAATAACATTAGATCAATCGACCTTATATTACACACGGCGCTCGATGTACCGACTAATATTTGTGATTGAGTATGGCGCAATTTTGAATTAGCTGTGTCTCTCTTTGTGCTTAGAGAGAATTTCTTTTTTAGTATATGAAGATATAGAAATTACTTGAGTTTATAAAGTACATATCTTGTCGATGGCTATAAATTTGTTTTAATATTGTCCATACATAAACTATACCCCGAAAAAAATTGATTGCCTCACTAATTTGCTAAGTGGCCGAGACATAGGGAATTCTTTTTTACAAAAGTTATATAACAATATCACAAACAAAAGAAACGCAAATTATAAGTTCACTAATATAATAGATATATGTGAGGATGTACGAATGGATGTCTGTTACTTCTCACGCAAAGACTACTGAACGGATCGGAATGAAATTTAGCATAAACATAGATTGTAGTCTGGAATAGGGCATATATTACTTTTTACCAATGTACCTACCACACGGTCGTAGCAGCGGGTGGAAACTAGTAAGACATATATATATATATATATATATTATTTTTTGCAGTGTCAGATATAAACTATTGAAAATTAAGATGGGCACCATACAATAACAGAAATAAAGAATAATTAATATAATAAATTATAAAAATATCATATTCATACGTTTGTAAGTAAATATCTTTTAAAAGATATTCACATAAGGAATGCCTCCTTTAAAAAGTTTTTATATAATATTTTGTCTTTCTCTTTTACTAGACACGTTCCACAATATGTAATATTACACAGAAAAACTGTTTCTGTAAAACAACCCAGGTTTATAAACTCTTAATATAATTTAATCGTTGTTTTAAGAGAAAGAAAAGGAAAATTTTGTCCATTTAAATTTTTATTTTACAGCATCCATATTTTATGAAAAAAAAAGTTCAGTTAGGAATAGGCTTGCAATATGTTGGATGACGGTGGTCAGAACTTGAAGGTCTTCAGCAGTTGTTGGCTGCTGGCGGCCATCCGCGGCACTGGCACCGGCATCGCGCCCCAGCTGGCCACTGACGATATATTTGTTCTTTATATCACAGGTTCTCAAACTATTTTCTCATAGAGCACTTTAAAAATATTACTAGTTCGGTTTTCTGCTAAATATCTATCAGATATCTAGAATTCATAAAAAAAGGAAAAAATATCTAGTTACAATAATTTTTACCGAAATATTCTACTAATATTATATGAAGATGTATCGATGGATGTATGTTATTCCTTCACCTAAAAACTACTGAACCGATCCGAATAAAATTTCGCAAAGGATAGAACAGACAAAGAAACAATAAGTTCTATGTAGGTAAAGTACCAGGCCCAATAGTGGGATAGATTACAATGATGATGAGTGGGTATATTAGTTGCCCGATATGATTTGTTCAGTACAATATAAATACTCACCGGTGCTGGTGTTCTTGGCGGCCCCGCGGCCCAATGAACTGCGCATCGCCTTCTTCTTGGCTGAGGAAAGTTGTTTACGACTTGTTCTGCAAATATTAATAAAATATATACATATTTGCAGTAATATTATATAATTAATACTAAGGACCGCCCAGGCCTTCGCCCGCGTGATATGCTAGTAAAAAGTAGTCTACGTGTTATTCCAGACTATAACCTATCCTTTTGCCAAATTTCCTTCAAATACACTCAGTAGTTTTTGCGTGACGGAGTAACAAAAATCAATCCACATTACTATGATTAACATTTTCCGATACTCCTGCACTAGGATATGTTGTGGATGTCATAGTTAACTAAATATAATAATACATAAACGTCAACAATATTCCGAATCTCGGAAAGATGTTATATTGAGAAGAAGGAACGACGGAACTTCTCAGCACATCTTTTAAATTGGTGTAAAATTATATCCACATAGGACTTGAGATGGGAAGGAATCCGGATTTACTAACATATATTTATATTACACATACATACATACATATTTGTCTTTGGCTCAAGAGAGGATAATACCAAAGTGATTAAATTAATTTTTCATTCCAATTTTAGGTAATACATAGTTATAAAACCCATGTACTTTAAATTTAATTTTAATACCCGACAAATGAAAAGAAACATGATCACAAACTGACTTGACCATTACCATTAAGTATCGTAATGGGTACAGCCATAACATTTTATAAAATGCTTTTTATATGAATATGTAGTACCTCTTCCTGATTCCTCCTCTGTATATCTTCCTCCCCTTGCCCCTCTGTTTCCCCCTGCCGCGATAGCTGGGCCCGGGGTCGCTGGCTCGCCGCCAGCCCGAGGGCTCTTCCACGTTATCCACCGCTGGACTTGACATGTCTTGCTCGCCTTCATACTCAATCAGAGCACCTGATAAATAAAATATTGTAAGTAAGTAGTAAGTAAAACTTATTAGAATAAACGATTAGCGGGGTTGAAGTGTGAAGTGAGAATGAATAAAAGTCACTTTCCTCCCGATCTCATCTGCTGTCACCCGACCTGAAACGGTATGTCGTTGGTGTTTTAAAGGAGAGATCTCCCGCCAGGCGAGGTGTGACGCCTGGGGAGCGGCCGAGCTCCGACAGGTGTTAGTCGGAACTTGTATATATGCTAACGATACAGAAAACTCCGATAGCGTGATTCAGGTTTCTCGTGACGTCATCGTATGATGTGTTGTGCGATGTCGTCACATTGTATCTGAGATCATCTGGCGTCGTTATTGATTGTGATGCTTTCGTCATCAATTTCCTTCGTCTCCTTTCTCTTCCCATGTGTTCGCGCGTGTGAGTGTATTGCTTCCTGTTTGGCAGGCATCGCTAACGATTGCGAAATGGAGGTGGGGGGAGGGTGTTGAAGGATAATAGTGGAGGTGATAAATACCTAGTTTCTCGAGCGCGTACCCAGCGGTGATCTTGAGCAGGTGCTCCCCGTACTTGTGGTAGTTGGCGCGCGTCACGTGCGGCAGCTGCAGCATCTCGCCCTCGCTCTCCGGCAGCCGCGCCGCCATAGCGCGCAGCGCCGCCTGCGGGAGCACCGCCGCCAGCGACGCGCCGCGCGCCTTTCCCAACTCCCTTCACAGAACCAACATATTTTTATTTTATGAACAGACTGGGTGTAATTAATAGTGTATACTTTTGTTTGTGCTTGACCACAATCCTGCCTGATGGTAAGCAGCGATCTGGTCAAGATGGTGAAGCGCGCTAATTTAGCAAAAACTTATTCACTCCTGATTTTGCATTTACAGTGTAATCGAACGGGAACACTGACGCCGGTAGCTTTTTCCAGTCCTTCGCGGTTCGCATAATAAAAGAAGCGAGCCGTTCGCACTGGTAGAATGTCTACGACGAAAGGATGGTACCCGCCGTGCGACGGCTTGATTATAAAGAGAAAAGGTTTAATTGTTTTTTTGAGGCCCATATTTTGAAAGTATTGGACCAATTAAAAAATTCTTTCATCATTTGAAATTTAATATTCCTAATGAACATTGGCATATTTAATAACACCCTCAGAGAACCGTATGAAAATATGAAAATGTCACAGGTGCTCAAACTGAAACGCCTATTTTGTGTTAGACGAAACGAAAATCCAATTTTACGTTGCTACTGAAGCGTTATAAAACCTCTTGGGAACAAATAACATAAAGCAAAAATTACATAACACGTAAATTATCTAAAGCGTAAAATACGTAAACTGCATATTTTGTAACGTGTAAAGTACGCATTGCCTCACGTTAACAACTAAAACGTAAGACGTAAATCACGTAAATGTTATGTTAAAATTATGTAATGTAAACTAACCGGCACGCCTCGACGAGGTCAGCGTAGCAGCGATCCTCGATGCGCTTGATACGCGCCGCCAGCGAGTCGTCCGTCAGCGCGGGCGCAGCAGTTTGGGCCACGCTGGCCTTGTTGTTACACTGCATCGGGAACACTACGCTCATTTTGCCGGACAACAATCTGCGATTATATACCATTACTAAAAATAAGCTCGCTTCGCTTCGGAAGAGATAATGTCCCGTGGTTTCAGAGGTGCCATACAAACTTTAACCTATTATCCCGGGAACAAAGCAGTTTTCTGGGATAAAAAGTATCCTTTAACCATTGTCCTTACATAAGCCACAAATATGCGAAATTTCATTTAAATTGGTCCATTGTTTTCGGAGTTGCCATACCAATTTTAACCTGTAATCCTGCGGGAACTAATCCATTTTCTGGGATTCAACAACCATTCTCGGGTATTAAGCTATCAACTTTCATCTAAGTCTGTCCAGTAGTTTTTGCGTGAAGTAGGAACAGGCAGACAGACAGACAGACAGACAGACGGACAGACAGGCAGACAGATAATAAAACCAAAAAAAAATGTTTTGGTCTCTATATCGATAACAAAGCCACTCCGCATTAAATTTTCAAAAAATACTTAATGTAAAGAATTAACCCTGTTACAATTTTATTATTAGTATAGATTGCTATACTACCCTACTATAAAAGCGGTGATAGCCTAATGGTTAAGAATTCGGCCTCCTACTCGGGGGTCCGGGTTCGAATCCCAGGGCGCGCACTTCTGACTTTCAGGAGTTATGTGCGTTTTAAGCATTTAAATGTCACTCGCTATAACAGTGTAAAAAAACATCTTGAGGAAACCTGCATGCCGGGGAGTTTGCAAGACTCAAAGGTGTGTGAAGGCTGCCAATCCGCACTTGGCCAGCGTGGTGGACTATACGGACTTTGAATGACATAAATAATAATAAATAAATAAATATCTTTGGACAACTCACACACGGCCATCTGACCCCAAACTAAGCGTTAGCTTGTGCTATGGTGACCAGATAACTGATAAACATACATATATAATTTTAAATACATACTTAAATAGAGATTTCTATTACACACCCAGACACACAGGATAAACATTCCTGCTCATCACAGAAAAGTTTGACCTGGGTAGGAATCGAACCCACAACCTCTGGTGTAGTAGTCAGGTTCACTAACCACTAGACCAACCGGCCTGTATATTAATGATCAAAACTTCTCTTCTTCCAGGCACAAATACGGATGGAAATAACTACCTCAACCGCCGACCAATACCCCCTCCTTCGCTCGGGCCAGGGCATGAGAGAATACCAATTAGACCACCAGGACAGGTACGTACCTTCAGCGTAATCAATTGCTAGAGTTATATACAAAAACAAGTTTCTGCAAAGTGACAGTTTCATTCACGCAGACACTGATACGTAGATGTTCTGATGGTAAGCTTTGCTTGACAGTAATAGAAGCAAAAGTTGATCAAGAAAAGAACTAGCTTCAAAATCCATATAATTTCTGGAAGGCTAACTTGTAACGAAGAAGCTTCTGACCAAGATTAATTAGTATAAGGAATAACATCAATAAAGTTTTTGATGATTGTAAATTGTATATTTTAATAATTATGAATTACGATAAATAATGCTGTGTTACGGGTACTCACGATATACATATGTTTGAGTTCAGCCGTGACCATGGTCCATGCAACTGGGTCGACATATCGGCGCAAAAAATACATACATACATCGTACCCTTAACATAATAGTACACAGTAAACGATGAACAGAGTTGAAAATCATAAATTAAATTGTCCATTAATAAAACACTGGTAGACTAATGAATACGAAATACTAAGATACTCTGATATTTCGTTTTCTTTTAAGCTTTCATCTCAAACTCTTAGAATTCAACACTAATTTAATTTCAAAGGAACATAAAACCAAATTAAGTAGTGAAATTACATCTAACAATAGTATTTATAAGATTATGTGGGATCATTAATTCAGAACTATTCTAATTTCAGGAGACATCGTCGCCACAAGTGCCGGCCCCGCCTCCCGCGCCCCCCTTACCCCCAGCGGGGATTGAGCCGCAGAAGAAAAAGGCTCTTAACACCCCTAGCCATAAGGTTCGTATTCTATTAAGTGACTTTACAAGCCAATTACGCGTGAAAAATAAGCTTTAATAGAATCAGTCCCGTTTAAGTTTGGTAATTTGCGTGGAAGACCTCTTAGATTGGGGTTTTGCGTTGATCCTAATTGATTGGGCGACATAAGCAACGTGGACGCGGTCGAAAAGGAAAAAGGACCACTAGTAGTAAGAAATATGAGCGCTTCCTTCCTTTCGAATAGACGTAAAGCCGTCGGTCCCGATTGTTGTCGGCAAATGGCAATGCTGGAAGCCTTCGAGCAACATTAAGACTGCTGACATTTGAGTTGGTTCACTTCACCGGAGCAGTTGAGTGAAGTATGCTCTGGATCAGGGATGACGAACCAACGGTAACAGTATCTTTAACATCACGCTACACAATATTTTGGGCACGGTGTCAGCGATCACAAAGATTTACTCCGAATAAAAAGTGTGACATAGGTGTTAGGTTATGTTAATGCAAAGTTATTTGATGGCACCTCTATACTTCACTAGATGTTTCTTGAGAGAAACGTTGAAAGTTTACCATCCCTGCTCTAAATCTTCTTAATGACGAAGACTAGACTAGAAATAGATATCAAATAGATAAAGATTCTATTTCTGTCTTTACAATTTGAATAGCAATGAGTAAAATAACTAAAATATTATAACTTAAATTACACTTCAGAGCATGGATTAGCAATTATAACCTTAAAATTTCGAATCAAATTACTGTGACAGCGGTACATAAACATTAAACAGAGCTTCAGCGTAATGAAAACTGTACTTAAAATAAAACAGAATTAATTAAGGTACGTAGTTGTGAATGTTATTCAAGTTTTACTTGAACCATAAAGTATGAAAGAGTTAAACAACCACAAACATGTTCTTTCACATATTAACTCTTTCCAAGTGTGAAGTGAAGTGATAATTTAGAAGCTAAATGGAAAAGTGAATATTTTCACACGGGCATGTAGATCATTGAAACCAGATCTGTCTGTATTCATACGACAACGTCTAGTTAGTTTCGTTTCATTTGTTAAAAGGCAAACATCAAACT
>DWJZ01009030.1:0-10958 GCA_018249125.1 Asbolis capucinus
GAAACCTGCATGCCGGGGAGTTTGCAAAACTCAAAGGTGTGTGAAATCTGCCAATCCGCACTTGGCCAGCGTGGTGGCCAGCCTTAATCTTCTCATTCAGAGAAGAGACCCGTGCTCAATAGTGGGTCGTGATGGGTTGAGATTACGATGATGAATGAAATTAATGATGTTGTTGGACTCGTAAGCTAACTTATATCTAGCTCTAGCGCTGTTAGCGGACTGTATTTGTAAGTGAAAAGGTAAACTTAGGAATGGTTACGCAAGCACACTGACCTGGTATATGCAGCTCGTAGGTGACTGCTCCGATATTCCTTGTTGATATCTTCCTTTGGGGAACCAAAGGCATAATATTAATCCTCACGTTTTATATTTATTAATGCGTTATTGCTTTAACTACACTCGCGGACACGATGAGAGCTCTCAATTTTTTATTGAATATCGCTTTAACGGTACGGATTCATTATTTTAGCAATTTATTGCAATAAAAACTGAGGTAACATTCAAAATATATCTTGCGAATCTTTGGAGGGAAATCTTACTGGTGCGAAGTTGCTTCTATAAGGTGACAGAGATATAAAAAGTGCGGTTGCGGGAAAGAGATGGATGGAAAAAAGGACGCGAATGTTTGCCGCGCTTTTGCTGCGATTTAAAAAATATACTTATGAGCCATGAATTCCATTAGTGGCGCGAGAACATTTAAAATTATTCGAGATTCGAATTAAAGTTCGTCTATAGATATGTCATTTTACGGCGCGTTCAATTATTATGCGAAAGTTTGCGAGGATGGTTTATTGAGTATAGGTATGGGGTCCATAATGACCCAGATGCAAAAACTACTGAATGGATCGGAATGAAATTTGGAACAGAGATAGATTGTAGTCTAGAATGACACGCAGACTACTTTTTATTAACATACAATGCAGGAATAACCTTGGGCGGACCCTAGTCCTATATATGAAAAATTCACACAAATTAAACTTCAGCGATGCCGAATAATACGTTTATTTTACTTATCACGCTAACACATACATATGTACTGCTAGGGTCTGCCCGCGGCTTCGTTCGCGTGGTATTTTGATAAAACGTAACCTATATGTTACTCCACACCACAATCTATCCCTGTGTCAAATTTCACTGATACATTAAACAGTTTATGCGAGGAGTAGCAAACATATATCCATACAACTTTAAAATGTATTATTTGAATGTCGAAAGAATGATCGAAATCGATTGACACAGCCCGGAGATATTAAGTAATTTTTTTTTCGAATTTTCGTAATATTTCAAAAAATTTAAACAAATTCTTGAAAATTTTCACTTATTATGTTATTCCAAAGTCTAAGCTATATAATTGCAAAGTTTTATCTAAATTCGTTCAGTACATTTTGCGTGCGTAACAAACACACTAACACGCATCCTTACAAACTTTCGCATTTATAATATTAGTAGGATTGTAATTTTAATACCACTCCCTCTACAGCCGAGTTCACCCTTCATCGAAATACCTCAAATAAGAAGTTAATGGCGACGGTTCCTATTGTTTTTTTTTATATTAAACAGCTAATATTTTCAACAAAAATTGCTACATTATATATTTTTTATTTTACCAAGTAATCCAAATATTAAAAATTACCTAAACGGCTTATTCCTGTTAGAATATTGAACGAGTATTTACTTATTTATTTATCCTTTATTGACCATCATACAAAATGGTTCAAATGGCGAGCTTAATGCTAATTGTATTCTCTACCAGCTAATCACATGAGACCAACCAGAAATACTCGAGAGGCGGTTTAATAAAAGGATATTGTAATATATAGAAGATAAATAAGTTAATACACAATTTATAATATTTACATACATACCTACAGTATATAATCAAGTATCAAAACTGCGACTCTATTAATGGTAAGTCAGTAGAGATTCTCATTTTTCTCATCATTCTCATTTTAAAATACGTAAGTCCTCAAAACATTACTTATGACTATGAAAACGTGTGACTTAAGGACTCGTACGTTAGTCCGTCGATTGCTATCATTAAGCCATTTTGTCTGCGAGTGACATAAGTATCTTAGGACAACTCACACACGGCCAACTGATCCCAAACTAAGCTTTTTTGGGTGATCAGACAACCGATAAACATTAATATATAGTTTTAAAACATCTCAATCTTACCATCAGGTGACCGTCTGTTCGTTTGTCAGCTTATCAAATAAAAATCTCTCACAATGAGACAACCCATAGTTTCCCACGCTCGCTAAATGCTGATTGATAAACGCCAATATACTTAAGACTTAGTCTTAGAGTAGGTACTAGGAAGTATGTGTCATATCCAATATTGCAAGCTGATAACACCTAAATTATATTAAACAAAACTTAGCAAGATACCTAGGTGCGTGCCTCAGTGCAACTAGTAATTGTGCGCACAAACCGCGTGTCAAAGGCGTGTGGCTTCGGTAACAATTTGCGGGCACGCCGAGCTGTCGACTTCCATAACCCCTCGTCTTGGGTTTCATCTTAGTTACAGTGTTGAACGTACCTAAAGTTTAGGTACAAGTTTCACGTCACTATAGGTATAAGTTTTTGTTGCCGATGTCGAAAACGCCGATAATTCAAACATACCGTCGGAATCAACAATGTATCGTTCAATGTATCAATGTGTTGTCCGGGTGTCACCTTTTTTGGAATGACACCAGCCCGTTAACTCAACAATAAACACGCACAACATTAAGCAGCATGTACAAAGATTAAAAAAATATTGTATTAAAATTTGTTTAATTTGTTTTTTTTCAATACAATATATTTTTAATGTTTGTACACCACCAACTTCCGGACCGGGTGCCATCCAAGGTAGCTACGCCACTGGTCGGTAGTAATGTAGGCTACTCTTTATCAACATTAGACCACGGGGGCGGACCCCTGTACCTACATAAAATAAATCTTTAGCTGATCGCTATATCCACTTGAAAGATATTTGGGAGAAACTAATACCAGAGTTTTCATATTTTTAGTAAGGAATAGAACTCAAACCAATTTTTGTTTATCTGATTGTCTGCGCCTTGTGGACGCTTATCTATGAAACGGTTGAACCGTTGAAACGGTTTAACCGTTGAAACGGTTTTAACCGGTTTAATTAATGTATATAACGATTTTTATGTAATATGTTACGATTTTTTAGTATGGTAGCATTACAAAGCGTAAAATATACAGCTAAGCTAGCTCGTAGGTATAATTTCCACCTATTAGTATGTACACATAAAAAACATAGTTAAAATTTTAGGTTACGAGCGTTAAAATAGTCTACCAGTCCTGGTGATCTAGTGAAATTCGCCTGCAGGTAATACTCGCGCTAATTGAAGCCCCTCTGCTATTAAATATTCAGCAAACTATTTATAACCTTATCCTTTGTAACGATAAACTTTATAGGCATAAAGCAGAAGTGAGCACAACTTGGATGGCTTACGTTAAAAGGCACATATTGTTCATCCACTCCATATAACAATAACTCTATAACGATAAAAAATGCTCAGTCCCTTGAGTTTGCTTATAGACTTTACACTATATTTAAATTCGGTAAATATTTTCTTAACGTAATCGTTACAATTCTAATTTCCATGAAGGTAATTTGTAAATGCAACAACTCTCACTGCTGGCCTGTCTCCGTTCACAATGTGTATAAAGATGTCCACCACCCTGGCCAAGTGCGGTTTGGTAACTTCACACTTCGAGATGTTTATGGAGAACTCAGGAGTAAAGGTTTCACTTACGATCTTCACTCACCGAAGTAATAATTATCTATTCACCGAAACAAGTGATAATTACAAATACACAAATAACTTCGAAAATTAGAGGCGCGTTCAGGGTACGAACTTAGGACCTCCCGTTTACGACCAACTTTCAAACCATTAGGCTCTCAATGCTATTCTACAACAATTATTGTACAAACATTACAATTTCATTGTAATGTAAATTTCTCCAAGTCAAGAGTGAACAGGCTTTTACTAAGTTGTGTCAGGCTATATCTCTCAGTTATCTCTATCATCTCATTAGTTAAAACCGCATTCAAATCCGGCCAGCAATTTCACGGATTAGCGACACTCAGACATTTACAGGTATATTTATTATTATAGTTATAATAGTTATTATAGAGACAGATTATAGAAACAGGATATTCCTTATTTAATACGGGAGATAAGTAAAATGAAACAAAGCAAATACGGTATTATATTTTATTTATCCATACATAAATGGACACAAAACCTTACACTTCAACAATGTCTTCATAATAGAAATAGTATAAAAACATTGGCAAAGATTATTTAAATATCAAATAGAAAAATTATATAATGAGGATCCTAGAAGGAATTACACATTAATACTAAAACTTATTTTATACGATTACATTATACTATTTCAACTACACGTGTGCAGTAAATTCAGTGTGCAAGTCTAGTTATAATATTCAAAGAAAATGCATTACCAGCTTTAAGTACCATTTCATGAAGAAATGCTAAAACTTAGGCATCATTTAATTACTAATAATTGCTAAAATACTACGACTGCATCTATAAAAATAAATACACAATAATTACTTTAATATTGTTCAAATTATTTGAATTGCGAGTAACAAAATAAAAGTTAAAAATGATAAAAATTGTGTGCGTTTGGACCGAGTATATATTAACAAAATAAAACTCATAAAAGCGCATACATTTACGGAATAAGTATAGTATATGTCAGCCTACTTAACGCATAGCAAAGTTGTATCGAGTTGCCTTCAAATATTCTTAAAACTAATCCTAAAAGCCTACATGTTCTACCAATTTCTAAGTGAAAGAAACATCAACTTCCTATCTTTTAGAGTCTATGCAGTCCTGCGACAGAAACACGACAAAATGCCGCACGACGTTCACAGACGCAAATTTCTATGAAAATGCAGTTTTATTCAAACATATTTCGCTGCAACTTGCGACATTATTATAGCTATTTGCGTCATTTTGCCCTGTCGCTGTCGCGTCACAAACTCTTTAACAATCGCATTATCGTTACAAAATTTTTAAATGGAACATCCTTTTTAAATGGAACATCCTTAAAATATTCAGCCAAAGTTGGTAATTACAAGTATTATAAATAGTTGTCATATATTTCACTCAGCAACGGATATAACACACAGGACATAATACTAAATTAAATTTAAACGACAAAATGGCTAATACCGATTCACTCAACTACAATCAGCGATATCGAATACTCGTATAACACTTACATGTTTGTATGAAAGTTCAATAAAAAAAAACAATAATGGCAGTCAATCATCAATATTAAATACGATCCTTACACAATCAGACAGTCTTATTCGTTTTGAATAAAATTACTCATCATGAACTTATTAAAACGCTATCGCATTACATAGATCAGTATCAATGTATACTTATAGTTATTTTAATAAGTATTTGTTGCTACTTTTGTTAACTCGCGTCTCCTTGATAATCTGGTGTCTATCACATATCATAGTTCTTAGTTTATTAAAATGCAAAAATTACAAGAACTATAATAGAATCTCTTGACATTGATCACAAATTGTCTCATAATGTGTTAATGTAGAAACGGAAGGCTAAAAATAATTTATGAAGATGACCTTTTAAGGTAATTCATTCATAGCTGGTTGGTTTTTGCCTTCACCTCTGAGCCTCTTGTATTTAAGAGATCACAATAGTTCTTTTATGATATAAATTTTATAAAACCTTCCTAAAAGTTTTTATACCCCAGTTGTTTGAGTAGTTCAGAGTGGCGGAAATTACAGGAGGCCTATGTCCAGCGGTGGGATTCCAAGATCTAATAGATGGATGGATGTTTAAATTGTTTATAAAGTAATGCGGTATCATTCTATAAGTCCATAACACACGTTCGGTCGTTAGATGTAATAAACTAAATCACGCCAAGAAACATCTCTAAATGCACGTGTCGATAATTCCAATCGCTTAGAAACCTATGAAATATTTATGGTTTTAAAGCCTAACAAATCTTAAACATAAATGTACCCTATAATCCGATTATACGCATTTTATACGTCCGCGTATAAAACCGATATAATCAATGCGGGGCGGTATTTGATATTTGACGATAGAATTCCAAATTTAAAATTCAAAAATTTAAATGCCTTTTTCAAACATAGCACCAATTCAATTTTGACAAAGCAACACATTTGCTGCAGGTATAAAACAAATAAAATAAAAAATAATTTAATTATAGTTTCAAGTGATATAAAGCTGCCTTTTGGTTGTTCTTGAAACTCATATTCAACATTTATTTTTAAAAAATACGTAAAATAAATTGTATGTATTGTAATTACATGTTTTGAACTTAACTCAGTACTTTTGAAACAATCTTAGTTATAGGTTTAAATGATTATTGAAATAAGCACTTGAAAAGTTACAATTCTCTAATTCAATTTGTTTATAATTGCGAAAATAATTAGCTTGTTAATTGGATTATAAATCAAATTGAATAAATAATTAAGCAATTAGACTCTTACGGAAATAATAATTATGTATTGTTGTAATCTCAGCTTAAAAACTTAACAAAATTTTTGCAATATTTTAACCCAAGATCGTTTCCAGACAAGAAGTATTTAGGTACATGATGGTTACTAATTGATTGGTTTTTAACAAGCCACAGAGTAGTAAAACATAATAAGACAAACTACACTGTGGCTGTGTTTGGTACAATACTCTGTTACAGACTATTATTTGAACTAGACAATGTAAACACATGCAGACAAAAAGTAGGAAGAGTTTTATATTGACAATACAAATTAAGGTATTACAATATGTCACAGTTGGGATTTCAAAGCTATTATTACGTTTGTCTTTCAATGTTTTTTTATGTAGTTCTCCTACTGTAACTGGATTAAACCGGTATATACTGGACTTGTAACCGGATTAAACCGGTATAAACTGGACTAAGTTTTCGGATGACACGACCATTCCTTATACGTCTACATGTAAATCTTGTTTTGTGACTCTGATATTTAGATATTTAAGATACAAGTACACAGATTATAAATTTCCATTGGTGTTTACTGTCCAGTCCAAACTTTGTTCCTTATCTGTGCTCTTTTTCATTCGTGTTTACAGTCCAGTCCAAACTTATCTGTGGTTAACGTGTTATTCTAAAGGTCAGTGTCATACCAGGCGGCGACGTTGTTGTTGTCGTGCGGGGGCTCCGGGAAGGCGATGTCCGCAGCTGCGGCTCCGGCGCCTTCACCCTCACCGATATCCATGTCCATACCGAACCCACTGCCGATCTCAAGCCCCTGCATCGAGTCTATCGGTATCTGATCGTAGCCTGCTGATACCAAAACAATAAACAGTTTAGAAAGTGTTTAGGTATTTAAAAAAAAAATACTTTTATATCGCGATCGGGTACACCCAATAAGCGTTGGAACAGCGTGGTGGAATATGCTTTAGGTCTTCTCAGTCACAAGATGCCTATGCTAAATACTGGGTCAGTATTGGATTCGGGTCAGATATTGTTTTTAAACTTTGATAAACTACACTTAACTTAAAAAATAAATAATTTATACCTTACAAATAGTACCAAGAGACTGGAATAAGCAAACCCATTTTTGTCGTAAAGTTTTCGAAAAATAGAAAATCCTAGTATTCGAAAACAGAATACTCCGGGGTCCCCAGTATATATTTTCACATGATGAAGATAATTTTTGTTAGTAACTTCAATTGTATGAGACGCGTAACTTTGATGCAAAAATTCTCGATAATGGGACCTAACAGGGACAACAATTATGGTACCACACAATTTGTAGGAAAATGTGGTAGGCCACTAACAAACACTGCGTACCACACAGGTGCACAACGTAGTGGAGTACGTTCTAGGCTCCTCAATGATGAGGCGAGACCAGTCCTCAATGGAGGTTAGTTGATGGGTTGAAGTCACAATAACGATGGATTACGTGACAAAAAGCAATTCAAAAGTGTGTCATGAAAACACAAGCTCAGCTATTTGTTAACTGTTAATTCGAATGTATTTCATAATTAAGCATAAAATACACAAAAAATCTTTCACACCAAGTAAATAATCTATTATATTGCCAGCTATAACTATAATAAAGATTTAAAATTGTATCGCCTGTGTTTAAATGAAAAATATTTCTGTACTTATATAATTCCGTAAATAAGAATATTCTTCAAAGCCTTTTTTAAGTAAAAAGTCATTAGTAGCACCTCCCAAAACTTATTTACAACCAAACCATGCAACTTCTTGTACATATATAACAATTAAACCAAATATATTACACAATACACAAAAAATATAAAATTAAAAGAAAAATATGTAAATAAACAGATATAGGAGTTAGACTGCAAAAAGTTAGTTAAACAACACAACCATAATAATAATAATATTCCCATCACCTGTGTTTGGTGATATATAGGTCCCGGATTAGGCTGCGTGTAAAGAGAGAAACATATATTTATACAGAAACTTAACAACTTACAATAGAAAATACAATAGAAACATACCAAGTGCTTTTCAATTTTTACTTGAGGAACATTTAGACAGCAAACATGAAAACCTGATAAAGTATTGTGACACCATAGAACTGCCATAAAAATATACAGAGCTGTTTAAGATATGTGACGATTTATAAACTAAACAATTATTTTCATACTCTAGTATGTTATGTATGTAATGATCAAAATAATTAAACCTTATATTATAAAAAATAATGTTTGTTTCTTTGTTTATCCTTCATATACTCTGAAATAGTAGGAGATAGTACACCAAATGTCTTTATTAGCTTTCTTTAGAATTTTCTAGAAAAGATTTTAGTACCAAAGTTATATTGATTGGGTACATGGTCGATGAGTTGAAGCCCAGCAACACGCACTGGGTACAGCTAATAAGTATATTGGTACAGCTAATAAGTATATTAAGATACCATAAGCTAATGATAGCATAACGATGAAATGCCGGTGTATTACAAAATTTCCTTTCTTGAAATGTTACTCAAGTATCAAAAATACATAATCTAGAATTCGATCATTTTCTGTGAGTACAACACAAATATATATTTTTTTTAAAACAAGAAATGAATATCAAAACTAGATTATGTATAAAATATATAAAATTAAATAGTCTACATTACAGTACCAATGTTAGTTGACCAAGCTACGAGTGTAGTGGAGACTTACCTTGTTGGTGAAAAGAGGGTCTTGTGCCATATAGCCCCTCGTAGCCTTGCTCTGGCCCCAGCATATCCTGGAAAATTAACATTAGTGTGAGTTAATTTTGATATTATATTACTTAAATAACTGAAATAACGCTTTAAACTACAAATTCAAGATGCATTGGACTCGAAAGAAAAAATGAAAAAGAAATATATAAAATTTTATACAAAAGTCATCACGTAAATAAATCTATTCGACGCAGAATTATTACAAACTCCAATATTGCTTTTACCACCAATGTATCTGTCAAAAGATTTAATATCGCGTAAAGATTATATCGTGAAATACAAAATATCTTATAATAAGTATTATTATTCTTACCTGGAGATCTGGTTGCATAGCGAGATCATTAGGCCACATCTGGTGATCGTCACGGAACAGAGAGTTAGTGAGCTCCATGGAGAGTCTCTTCTTGTAGTCGTGCGGCTTATCCTCGGACATACGGAACAGCACCGCCGCTGCATACGTCGCTACTCCTGTATATTATTATAATACACCTTACTAGTATTATTGAGTAGTATCCGCCCGCGGCTTCGCTCGAGTGGTATGTTTATAAAAGGTAGCCTAATAAACTCGAGCTAAGCTACAGGAGTAGACTAGTGTCGATATTAGTTAGCATGGTTGAATATATAAGACAATCGTTGTATAACGCATAGTATCCGTTATACTAGACCGTTACTTGAGAAAGAACAAAGAAGACACGACAGACAATTACTTTCGAATAGATACTACTAATAGGGATTTCGTTTACAAATTATTTCAGAATCTATTTTATTTAGTTAGTAGTGTCCACGCGCGTGGTACATTGATAAAAAGTAGCCGATATGTTATTCCGGACTGCAACATATACCAAGTTTCATTCAGTAGTTTTTTCGCGAAGGAGTAGCAAACATCCTTCCACCTATTCATCAACCAATCCATCCTTACAGGCAACCATCCTCAAAATCTTTAAGGTTTATAATATTAATAAGATATCAATACCATTTGTTTATCTTTCATACTTACCTTCGTTACGAGAATGCAGTAGTTCAGTGAGGGGCGCAGTGGCGCCCTCTGCCTCTATCATCTCGGCCCCTTCCTTGTCGGCGGCCAGCTCGCACAGCACTCCCGCTGCGACACGCTGCAAAAGAAAAGGGATTATAGCGAAACCTTTCACAGCTGTACTAGTGTCCAACACATACACACCACATGTTGCGATCGGTACAAAGTTTATTAAACTTATAATAAGTAAACGATTTAGGTAATCTGTAATGTTTACTTTACTCCCGGTTTCTGAAAGAGTAATCATTTATAGTTCACGATTAATCTGTTGATTATTTTAAGATCATGTAATACGTAGTTCATAGGGCCATAGATCTAAAGGCATATTATCTGCGTGCTGATTATGAACGCTATCACTGCCTCTTCCGAGTTGGTAAAAGTGGAACCTATCATCAAATCTTTGATTTTGGGGAAAATACAGAAATCACAGGGTGCTATGTGGGGCTATGTGCAGGATTGGTAACGAGTTGTACATTTTCGGAAACTAAAAATAACTTTATTTTGTTGGCCGTGTGCGAAGAAGCGTTGTCGTGAAGTAGGAGAACGCGGCATTTTGGTCGTCTTTCGCGAACTTTTTGTAACACCCTGGGTAAACAAATAGTAGAATACCACTTGGCGTTGACTCCTTTGATCTTCAAGTGGAATTGTACAGATGGGACCCGTGGCTAG
>DWJZ01009031.1:0-10957 GCA_018249125.1 Asbolis capucinus
GTATTTAAAAGTATATATGTATGTTTATCAGTTGTCTGTTCACCATAGCACAAGCTAACGCTTAGTTTGGGTTCAAACGGCCGTATGTGATTTGTCCAAAGATATTTATTTATTTATTTATTATCTCTCGTTCGGGAGGCCTGGATTCAAAACCTACGCACCTCTTACTTCCAAAGTTATAATTCATAAATTAATTAATATCTTTGGACAACTCACACACGGTCATATGACCCCAAACTAAACATTAGCTTGTACTATGGTGATCAGACAACTGATAAACATACATATATATTTTTAAATACACACCTATATAGATATTTAACTTATTTATTTATTTAATTAACGCTTACTTTGGGATCTGATGGCCGTGTATGGGTTGTCCAAAAATATTTATTTAATAGATAAAATTCCGGGACAACCCCGGAATTTCCGTGCATCTGACAACCCTAACTACAACCGAAGCTAATAAAAACGTGTTAAAAATCAAAGTTCATTGCTACGAAGCAAGTGGAAGAACACTTAATGATAAAACATTCAACTTAATATACACGCTGTTATTACATTTCTTAGAATTAATTCATGAATAATTTGTCCAGGTCATGTATTATTTTCAGAATAAGAAAAACTGTGAAGAATTATAATTGAAGAGAATATATTAGTTTTGAATTGAAACAGATATATGAACAAAATGTGGTAAGAAATTTATCTTTCTTGGTTTTATAAAGTAACGTAGCATAAAACATGCTAGGCCATGCTGTCCACTGCCGACTGGAGTGTTTAGTGGCCAACACAATTTTTGATAGTTTACGACCCAAATGCCTCCGATAGGACTTCTCGACTGCTATCTTACCAGAGGCTTCGTTAGCTTTACAGCTCCGGAGCACGGGGGTGTTAAAAAGTTTGCCATTATATTTGTGCAAATTCGATCTGGAATTTTTACCATACAAACTTGTCTTTGTATGGACTGTACTCGAAACAGGTGGGTCTACCATGACTCCAACTACTCCTCGCCACTTTGCTCAGCTGACCGTTCGGTCGGGCATTAGTCACAATGTTCATAGATACCGATCACTCGGCCGAGGGCACTATCTCGCCACTATACTCGATGCGTACGGGACTCCCAAGATTCCAGCGACTCCTCGCCACTTTGCTCAGCTGACCGTTCGGTCGGGCGAACACAATATTCATAGGTACCGAGTACACGACGAGGGCACTGTACTCAGTACGTGTGAAACCCATTCACACTTTTCCACGTTAATATTTTGTTCCAGGTCCTTGTTACTAGTTGCCGTTTATTTTATTCAAGCAAAAGTAAACGTCGAGTGTAAAGATTTAAATGGTAAGTATATCAAATTGATGAGCGTATAATTTGTATAGTTAAAAACCACATAATATGTATAATTACAAACCATGAAATTAGATAAGACTTCATAAATTAAGTGAATTTTTTTTTAATTTTACACGAAAATTATACACATTTAAACCGCATAATTTTCCGCATTAATTAATTATACTAATCAGACATAACAAATCAGAAGTAGGTAGATATGCCATTACCAATTAATTAGCGTAATATACATTTATTACGTAATATAACTATATTACACGTAAATTACATTAAGAGTAAGAAAATGACTTACAATTTTTTGCTTTACGCATTTTGTTGATCAAATCTAGTATTGCTCAACTCAATACATCAGAAAGAGTCGACGTAAGCCACCCTATGAGCGCTTTAAATGGGGCATTTCGACAATATACACAACATAATTAAATTCCATGTCACTTTAACCACAAGTGAATAAGTACTTAACATTGTTATATCAGCAGCCAGTGTGCGAAAACATGAACATTTTCACAATTTAACTATTTCATTTATTGACAATACTGTCATTAACGCTCAGCCCGCTTGTGTCGGTTGTTACTGGTCAGCAAAGTACAAAACGACAAAGGTCGTCGATCGATAAGTTGGTGACCATTAATGGCAAATTCAAAGCGGTCATAGCCTAGTAGTTAAGAATTCGGCCTCCTAATCGGGGGCTCCGAATCCCAGGACGCGCTGACTTGAGTTATGTGCGTTTTAAGTATTCAAAATGTCACTCGCTGTAACGGTGAAGGAAAACATCGTGAGGAAAACTGTATGCCGGGGAGTTTGCAAAACTCAAAGGCGTGTGAAGTCTGTCAATCTGCTCTTGGCCCGCGTGGTGGACTATGGCTTTAAACTTTACATTCAGAGAAAAGACCCGTGCTCAATAGTGGGCCGTGATGGGTTGAGATGAGTGGCAAATTTTCATGAGCGTTTCCGCGCTTCGAATGACAAGTGACGTGGTTAATCACACTTATTATTGTCAAATGGCAATTATTATTCAGCCGCTATTGAACAGTCGTTCCGGCTTTGGGTTTGAGCCAGTTCTCCTTTTATCTGATAAACAGGCAAACGAGCAGACAGGTCATCTGATGGTAAATGATCACCGCCGACTTGAGACATTCGCAACACTGGCTGAAAAGTAACGCGCCGCTTGCCTGAAACAAAGATAAAAGGGAAGTGGTACATTGTACAGTGGCCCTACCACCGACCAGCTGGTTTTTGTCGTCTCTTGCAGTAGCCTGGTCTGCCAGCTTAGGATAGTTTTTGGCATCCCCCTTCTCGTTTTTCTGTCTCCTGAAACGATACTTTTGTGCCCTCTGACAGACTTCTTTTAGTATCATTATTGACCCCTTTTGCTTCATGAATGTACTGGTAAACTTCTTTATTTGTCTTCCTCGCGCCTGCAGGTCTTTGATTCCAGCCGAGCAAAGCTTCTAGTCAGAACCTGACTGCTACACCGAAGGTCGAGGGTTCGATTCCCACCCAGGTCAAACTTTTCTGGGATTAGCAGGAATGTTTGTTCTGTGTGTTTAGGTATAAATATCTAAAATATATATGTATGTTTATCAGTTTTCTGATCATAGTACAAGGTAACGCTTACTTTAGGATCAGATGGCCGCGCGTGAATTGTCCAAAGATATTTATTTATTTATAAAACGCTATAGGCATCCCAACTTGATTCTCAGGATTAAAAAAGACCGTTATTTTCAGGTTATCTTGTGAACAAAACATCGGGTAAGGCGTACAGGCTCGTCTATCAATCACAGAGCTGGCCTGTTGCGAAGGACAAATGTGAGGAAAACGGTGAAAAATTAGCAGTTCCTGAAACTAAGGTTCAGTATACAATTCAACCCATCGATGGTCGTCAACGAAGCACGTGTCTTTCCTCATACAGAGGAGGCCTAGAGCACACTCCATGGTGATGCAATCGGATTCGTGGAGAGGTTATTGACTAGTTCAAGTGTCGGAAGTTTTACGCCGCTGTAAAGCCTCCGAAATGGCTTAACGATTGCTATATAACGACAACAACCGACACTGTCGGCTTTACGTGTCCTCTGAAGCACGGAAGCGCTCATGAATTGCCACTAGCGGTTAACCAACTTCATATCGACCGCGCCCGCTGTTGCTTAACTTATTGGATCCTTACAAATGAAACATGCCCTCAGGCTATGAAAGCCTCGCACCTACCGTTAGACTAAGTTTTCGAAACGTTGGTAGATTTCGAAAAAAATACGTTATTAATTGTATTGAAAATACCTACATAAAATAAATGGTTGGACTATTGACTTTTTTTGTGAAAAGCTGGAGTCCATACTTGGATAACAGAACTTGAAAGCCAGCAGTAAACAATGTAGGGAACTGTTGTCAAAAACACTTTAAGCAGCTAAGCCAATGCTGATAAAACTCTATCATTATGTTATATTTTGATAAAAGGAAATGAAAAGCATTAATTTCGTCTTGGGAACCAAAAAAAAGTCAAAAGTTAGCAGTATAAATTCGCTACATCAGTCATAACATTTACTAACAATCTGGAATTTTTCCCACAAACTTGCCAATTTTGTACCAAAAACAAAACAGATCGAAGTTGCACCGAGTACAGTTTCCACTCGCGGTTTCGCCCACGTTATAGTTAAATTGATAAAAAGTATCCAATGTGTTAAACCAGACTAAAATCTATCACTATGCCAAATTTCATCCAGATCAGTTCAGTAGTTAAGTTTGTGATGGTAGATAGATGAACGGATATTTACTATTTAATACTCCTTCAAACAATCTGGATGAAATTTGGCACGGAGACAGATTGCAATCTAGAGTAACACATGGGCTACTAATATACTTTTTATGAACATACAACGATGGCGAAGCCGCGGGCAGATACTAGTTCTTTAATAAAGTCTGTGTTACGTACCAAATTAATTTTTATCTCCATTAGCTTCCATAACATTAATACCAGACAAAGAATTCATTTCGTTGACCAAAATATTTTTATAACTTATATGTTTAAAATAAAAGACAAGTGTGTAAATGAATTCAATAACAATATTTCATTTCTTATTTGACATTGAACTCAGCTGGTCAACGGCATTTGATATACATATCTATAACATTGGCGTCATTTAACATTAGAGATGTTATCGATATATATACATATATATATATATATATATATAATTGTGTTTGTTTGTCCTTTATAGACTCTAAAATGGTAGGTGACAGAACATTGATGCCTTTAGCAAATTTGTTCAGAATTCTCTGAAAATTGTTTTTGTAAACGCCGGGTAGCCAGTCTATTATAAAACTAGATTTATCCTGTGATTATGTCCGCGTAGAATTGTTACCAACCTTTATAACAGCCTTCATAGATAGAAATTTAAAAAACGCTAGAACATATTTATCTATACTAATATTATAAAGAGGTAACATTTGATATATTATACTCGAGGTAAGATTTTGATATTAATAAGAGCTAACAGGTAAGTTTGTTTGTTATAATAACATTATTTTTGTGGTTACTGGTTGTTTGAAACGAGAGCAATTTTTAGTTACAGATAAATCCACACATGTGGTTATCAAGATGCAAAAATTCAAAACCCAACCTGAATTTTATACCACTAGTGACCACCCACATACCTGGCCTGCTCGCTGTGGCTTAATCACGCCTATAACATACAATAAAACCAAAGCCACTAAGCTACAAACGTCACAACAATCCGTTAAAATCCAGTTCTTAATCTATTAACATCTTATTCCTGATTAAGATAAAATTACAAAGTGACGGTCAGATATTGCTCAAAGCAAAAGTTTCGTAATTGCTTCTCAATCACGCTCGAGCGCCCCAAATAGATTAATAAAAACTTTTTGTATAACAAAGTTTTTGTCAAATTTAAGCTCTACCTTTCCGGGCCCAACAAGAGTTTTTCGTTTATTACTCTGTCTGTGATTAAGGCTCTTTTAAACAGGATGAAATGTATTTATTACTGAAATACGATTTCTTTTTAACACTAAAAAGAAAGAAAGAAAATCGTTTATGCGAAGGAGTTACTAATATAGTAATATTTATTATATAAAATGTTTAAATTGTCATATGTCATACGTCATTGAGAACTGTAACACAAGAATCGAAGGACGTTTGACGTCAGTTTGACAAGATGGCGTCTCAATACTGATCAAAAATTAAAGCGCCAAATATATAAAGGTAACATATCCATAGTTATATTGGTCTTTTACTTACAGGAAGAATTCCTCTTCATTCAAAAACTCGTACGTGGCATGTATTACCCTAAGGTGAACTCATCGTATAAACTACTCGCATGGCTCGGCATCAATAACTTAGATAACTATAAAGTATGGGAGACCGTTGATGGTATGTATTTTTTTATAAACTTTTCGCTATTAGACAACAGATGGCACTACTTGATAAGTTGAAAATGAAGTAGGTACTAATAATATATTTTCATTATAGATCTTACATAAAATTATAAGTATTATATTTTAATTGAGTTTATTATAAGCAGACAGACCGATAAACGCGATGAGAGATTTTAATTGACAATATTTAGTGATTTTTTGTGCACCTTATGGAGACTCGCACAGTACAATAATACCAATACAATAATATCGCTCTACTGCTTTATTTGGTACTCAAAATGTCACCTTAAATCACTAAAATCCCACATTTCCATAATCATACCATAAATTTTTAGTCCGAAGCATAACAGGTCCATAAAAATCCAAATCCCACGTTAAGCGAATTTTAATATAAGAATATTGAATGGAGCAGCGTAATATATTACGAAAATATAAGATAAAATACATACAAAGTTGTCCACCATATTCTTATTTTAATGTATCTTTATATGAATATTTCCTTATTTTATACAACACTAGTTTGTGTCATACTAATAAAAAGCAATAAGATAAAATTTAGGCATTTAAAAAAAGGAAAAAAGCATCGTATGTTCATTTCCTACATGTATTCTATCTACATATGTATGTATAAAGTTTCATCTTAATCTATTTAACGGTTACGGCTTGAAGGAAACACGAACATCCAAACATATAACCGTGCAAATCATTCTAGAGGAACGTTAAACTGGGATAAAATTTATCTTATATTCATTTCCTGATTGTGGTCTATCTGTGTGCTAAGTTTCCTCGAATTCAACGTTTCTGACTAGAGGAGACAACTCTTTTCTGCTATCGTTCGCGCCAAACGCTATTTTAAAAGTGTACGGGAATGAAGTCTGGTCCAAAATATATGACGCTTGTCTTTCGGCAATAAATGTAAATCCCATACATTTTTGAACTAGTCTTTGGCGGGAACGATAACGGAAACTTCACACACATTTGAGAACTTTATGGATAACTCTCAGGAGTGCAGGTTTTCTTACGATGTTATCCTTCACCATAAGTGTAATCAAGTTTTGATACGCACGTCATTTTGGAAATAAGACGTGCACGCCGCAGGATTTAAACCCAAGAACGCCCGTTCGAGATAACAACGTTGTTATTCTTATATATAATAGCTCAAATTTCATCCCAAGTTTTGAGAAGCTTGACTAACTAGACTAGTTAATCGTACTAATATTATAAATGAAATGTTTGTGAAGAACAGATTTGAATGAAATTTCACACAGAGATATATTATAGTCTGAAGTAACACAACATACCACGCGAGCAAAGCCGCGGGCGGATCCAAATAAAATAGAATTACTTAGCGACAAAGTAACACTCCTAATTGTTACTTCACTCATAAAAGTAAGTCAAGTAGAATTGAGCCGTGTTTACACTCAGAAATGAAGGACAAATTGTAGAATTTGTTTTCCATTTGTTATTCCTGCGTAATTATCTCGATCTTAACTAAGAGTAATGGAATCACAGCGATATTAAAACTGCAAATATTGTACAATTTCAAATAGCTCTTTTTGTTGACAGGGAAAGATGTGAATGGTAATGAATTCCACATTTGGGCGGCTGGCAATGGAGATTCTATCAGGTAAAACAAATCGAATATATACACATATATATCGTATATATACACACATATATCGTATATATACAGCGTGGTAGTGTTCGTAGCCCGGCGGCTTGTTTGGACTGTAAATGAGCGGGCGCAGTCGGCAGGAGGATTGGTGACCGCTAGTCGTAAAAATTCATAAATGCTTCCATGCTTCCGAGTGCACGTAAAGACGATGGTCCGGCTTGTTATCGTTAGACGGCAATCGTTAAACCAAGTCAGACGCCTTCGGGCGACCATACTCCATCACACTTTACCATCTAAGACTATGTCGCCACTTACCATCAGGTGGTTTCATAGTTAAGTGCTGACTTATTGAATATAAAAAAAAACTGCTTTAATGTAATTAACCCAATATACAAGTTTTTATGTAGGTAAATGCAAAATATTTGTCTTTCATTTTATGCATTACCAAATATCTACGTAAAATTATATTTTTTTTCCGTATTGGGGCGGCCTAAAGGCGTAACCATTAGGTAGGTCGTAGGCGACAGGAATCAGCTGCGCGGTGGTAGATGCTACCTACCACTTCCCTTGTTTCTTTCTCTTCTCTTGGGTCTATTAGTACCTTCCTAGCAGATAACACGTTGGTAACACCTTTGCCTGGTGTTGTTAAAGTCCGTGGGTGGTGGAGATCACTTGTCATCAGATGACCTGTCTCCTCATTACTTGGTAATAATTGGGTATGAGTTTTATCCTTCAGAAGGTCCGACTGCTTTTCGTGCCTGTAGATGTACGGAAGCACGCATGATTTATTTACTATTTTAATCTAATCCACGCAATTTATTCACCAGCGACGACGTAAGAGAGCCACACTGTGTCGGACTCGACGCAATAAATTTTGGCTTCCGGGACTGGTGGTGCCATCGAAGACAACCTTATATATGCCAATTGGATATAATTACGTAGTAATTTTCTGTCTCTTAAATGTTAATTTCATATCTTCTTTGAGTTTACCTCCTTTACTTATTAGACTCTACATATAAAGCGAATTTTCATCGTAAGTCAGCTGCTGGGCTTCGACGAAATTTTTTGCACAATAATTTTTATGTAAAAAATAAAAAAGGGTGTGGGTACGTACGTGCCGAAGGTAGGCACGTAAGAAGTTATACTTCTTTGGCGTAACAAGATGAAAATATTTCTAAAAATTTTATCTTTCTTGTAGTTAACTACGTTTGTAGAAAAAACGATAATAATAATAATAAAAAAAAAGTTGACTAGCTACCTTCAAGGTGTCGGTTTTTACGACGGTGTACACGCGCATCATAAATAAATTTTCTCATAATTTTTCCCTAACGTGCCAAAAGAAGTATAACTTCAAAAATCCATGGTATATTTTTTTATTATCATAAAACCAAGCATAAATTTATTGTACTTTACCCAAATAAAATCTTAAACATCCAGTATTAAAACATTATTTGTAGCTGACTGACGAGAGGTTCTGTTTGAGGCAAAATATCAACCGAAGACTACCTTAATTAAATACCACTTGTAAGCTATGTTATGTATTGTTATATTCAATGTTATTTATGTGGACTAATGCAAAATAAAGTACTTAATTTAACAATCTATATAACGTCTATTAATAACAAACGTGTTATGTTAACTTACGACAAACGCTTTGCGTAAACATGTACGAGTATGTATATAAAAATTAATGTTTATTTGTCCTTTATAGACTATGAAACGGCCCCCAGAGCACTGATGTCTAAAGCAACTTTATCCAGAATTCTCTAGAAAGGGTTTTAGTATGAAAATGACATCGATAGGACACATGATGAGTTGATGCGTAGTGACGCGTAGGTACAGCTAGTTGTCTAGAAAAAAACTTACGACCATCATTGCAACTCATGAGTGTTCTAATGCTAGGCACGGGTCTCTCCTCACTGGGTACAGGCCATAGTCCACCACGCTGGCCCCGTACAGGTTGGTAGACTTCACAAATCTTCGATACCATTATGGGGAACTTTCCTTGTTCGATGGATTTCGTTCACCGAAAGTGATAGTTAACTTCTAATATACACATAACTATGAAAATTAAAGGTTCGTACAGAATTCGAATCCAGGACCTCCCGCTAAAGAGACCAACGTTCAGGCTGTTATACCTGCATGTAGGAACTGCTCAACCTGGTGCCATAATCTACATTCCTTCACCGCATCACAAGCCAAAGGTTGACGTTCCACCCACATCACCTAGATTCATGGCAGTCGTCCGCTAATACTTTTTCACATTCTTTCCTGCAATGAACTTGCGAACTATGAAACAACATCCATCTGAGGTATTTCCTTGGTGTTATGACATGGGACTCTTTAAAAAGAATGTTCACCGTTTCCTTCAAGACCGGCTACACCTACGCACCTACAGCTCCCTGGATATAGCACGTGTCCATAGGCGACGGTGACCACTTACCGTCAAGTATATCGTAAGCTTATTTGTCCATCTTTGTCATCAAGAAACCTCCGAGAAGTAGGTATAACTAAACTCAGTCTTAGAAAATAATATTTACACCATTACGTTCTAAATTCCATCACCAATTTTGAAACAGATGTGGCTTTTAAGAAACTATATTTTGACATTGTAATGTAAGTGGCATATATTCTTTTTCCTGTAAACAAAACCCGAAAAAAACGTAAGATGCCACAATAAAATACATTTCAGTAACAATTACTGTAACTCATAGCCCTTACGTGAACTGAGAAGCATATCTTAACTAAACAGGATCATAAAAGCCACAGTAAAAAGAGTAAAACGGTCATAGAGATAAAGCTCTACTCGACTGTGGATTATGTTAAAATTGCGATATAAATGTAAAAGTCGAACGTTT
Organism: Asbolis capucinus; assembly: GCA_018249125.1. NCBI lineage: Eukaryota > Metazoa > Arthropoda > Insecta > Lepidoptera > Hesperiidae > Asbolis > Asbolis capucinus. The sequence continues at coordinate 10,208 of DWJZ01009031.1, forward strand.
TGTGAGGGTAATATAACTTTGGTGGGATTTCAGACCAAGTTTTAATTCAATTGAGCTGCGTGAGTATTATGTGTTTTGTTTTATTTGGCGTGATATTAAAATTTATGGAACTACATTACAAGTTGTTAGTTGTTTTTCTCAATCCTACTAATATTACGAATGTGAAAATTTGTGAACATGTTTGGATGTTTGGAAAAACATCCAACATCTTTCCTTTACGCAACTGAACGGATTAAGATGAAACTTGGCACATGGATAAAACACATGCAAAAAATTAAATATAGGATAGATTTTATCCCGTTTGTAGGTTCCCGTTAGATGATTTAAACATTTATATTATTGGATGTTTAGGTTTTCTTCACGCGCAAACGATTAAGTGGAATAAAATTAAACCTGGCATACAGAGAGACCACATCCAGGTAGTGAAGATTGCATAGGTTTTATGACGATTGTAGGTTCCCCTGGAATGATGGGATAGTGTAAGGAGTACAGGTTATAGTAAGCCAGGCTGATCAAGTGCGGATTGGTAAACGTCACGCACCTTTTAGAACTTTAAAGAGAATTCTTAGGAGTGCAGATTTCCTTACTATATATTCCTTCACGGTAGTAAGTAATAATTGACTTCTACGTAAACATAACTTTGAAAATTTTCACCCGTTCGAGAAATCGTTCAAACCACCAGGATGTCACGGTTTTTCAACGCCTAGAGACGACATATTTCAACAACATATTTAAAGAAAATACATAGCT